>JAQGAK010000145.1:0-139241 GCA_034696945.1 Lipothrix lubbocki
TTCCCTTGATCTTGGCTGCAAAATTGAGCTTGATAACATTATATGGCATGTTTGTGGGTGTGGGAATTTTGTATTGACACAACGGACGTGTGTAGATAATGCTGGTGCATGAACGTACATACATAGATGTATTAATTTTGTAAATACTTCTACACGTGTAGTTTTATTTATACACTCTCCTTTGTTAGTAAAATGCGTATTTAAAGAATCTATTTTCTATCTCTAGCTCATTGTTAGTTCTTCTTTAGCTACAGCGGAAACTGAATGTAGGCGTTCTCATTCAAAACATAAGCGAATCTTCAAAGAATTTCATGTATGTGATAATGTAGTTGTTATAAATAGCAAGGTTGCAGTTCTGACATTGAATATACATATATGACGTAGACAGTAGATGCAATAGATATTTTTAGTGACGCACAAATCTCAATATGTACAGATATATGTGTAGCAATGCCACTTCAGATTACCAGTCAGTGACGTCGTGCGTTTCTTTCTTTATTGACAATAGCTAAAAGGAATAAGAGACACAGTGGTGCAACTATGGCACTTTCTAATGCACGAGTGTTCTTAAATGCATGTTTTCTGGTGGTTGCTGAAAGGGACAATGACTATCATTTTTATAGGAGGAGTTCTTTGGACGTACGTGCAATTTTTAGTGATGTACACATAGCTCTGTAAAGGTACTTATATGGTTGCTGAATGCACTTTTGCTCAAATGTTTATTTTAAATGCCAACACCTTAAGTTGAAGTTACTTAAATATTCATAGATCAAACTTACAACGAATGAGCAGATTTTAAATGTAATGTGGTATGCCATATAATTTTTTACATAATTTCACATAGATTACGGTAGTTACATTAAAATACACTACATAGTTGATCCATGATTTAAAGTGGAATATGCAGGTTGCAGGCATCTACAACAACCCTGAGCAGAAACCGATAGTTCAAGTAATGTATACTTGCATGGCATAAAAAGGTGATACTTAAAGTGCATTATAACATGAAGCTGAATGGCAAATGACAATGACAATTTATGGCATTTTCAATGGACAGCCTAAGTAATGGGGATATTTTCCATAAGGAATCTTCCTTATTCCATGGCTTGTGGGAATGTTTGAGTGTAGCATGAAGGAGAGTGAGTAAAAGTGCGTTAAGAGATTTACGGTTTTTATAAACCGAGAAGGCGATCAATGTCGTCGTCGTTCTTTTCTCCTGTTCAAGAACAGATTTTAATGACAATAACCCTAACCCTTCACACCCCATTCAGAACACGTTGGGAATCCAAGACTTGTTTTTCTCTCCCATTGCACATCCATCCTGACAGTGGGTTTTAAAGATAGTGGCTAAATAAATGTAAGTAGGATGTACCTTCAGCAAGCCTTTGCTTTTGCATGGACGACACCAAAAGACACTAAAGACATATAGTGTAGGAAAATGCCGTCCGCAGCTCGTTGGTGTAAAGAAAGATTTCTGGTCAAAATCTTATTCCTCCCTACTTTGTCTCTATATCTCCTGTTCATGTGTCCAAAGATAATGTCCTCTGCTCTTCCTCCCGTGATTTTGGGGAAAACTCCCCTAGAAGTGTCTATACACAGCAGAGCAGGCTACGATAATGATGAGTTGAAAAAGGATGCACGGTGTCGTCCCTCATATATGTACATGTATAGAGCTACGTGTGTGTGCGTTAATGCTCGTGTGAGTTGCACACGCATCGTAATCTTGAAAGGGTAGATTTAAGAGTTCTTTTGTCAGTGAATATATTTTTACCACCAATATACAGCGGGAAGAAAAAGACGATTTTCTTCTCTGATCGGCTTTTACGCCAAAAGAAAGATACTTGTGTACTTACACGTTTTGGCTCAGAAAGGAACAATCGAGAAGTCGTTAAAAAGCTGCCGATAAATCTTCCCCCTAAAAGCTTCTCTATGCATAAAAAGCTCGTTTACAGGACAGAGATTTTGAAATTTCTCGTTTTCCTCCTCAATAATAGTATTGACTGTCGAAATGAAAGTATGACGCCCACTATCACCTTCCCTTTCCACACACACAATTCACTGGCCCTCCGAAAGGTGATTTATCATTTATGAAAAGGACTTGTTGGAAATCTGGTGAAATCCTCTTAACAATATAAAAATGACTTTACAAGTACTGAGCCAAATCGTAAAGAGTAGCTCCTTCAATTTTTATGACAAGCATTGTCGTCGTCGACGTCAGATTTTAACTTGAAAGTATATACATTCGTTTAGATTTGGCAGATTTCGTATGCACACTTACTGTTTAAATGGTACGGAATCCTTATATGTATTTACATTTGTGGAAGTTGCCAAGAGCGTTATATGTTGAGTGTAAGCACTACCCTGGTACTTTAGGGAATCACAATGTGCCGAATGAGCCTCTTAATACGGCATTTTCTCCATTTTACAACGAAAATTGAAATTGTAAGGGTTATATTATGTGCTCTTGCATCTTCTACTAAAATTGATATCAATAAAATGAAAGGTTGTGTATTGCAGAATAATGATACAATTGTGCTTATATATTATTACACTGTCATTACACTTACACTTACTGCAGCCTTGTATTTATTTTTCGTGATTTAGTGTAGATATGCATAAATACGTTTCAAAAAGTCCTCTGTCGGTGGTCTCCATGCATCAATAGCCTAATGCCACACTCATCGTCAGTGCGATATAAATAAAGCTTGTGGTGATGATCCTCTGTAAGCACATTTCATCGTTTTGATGATTATTGCAAGGGCCTATTTATTTAATATCCGCGTTTCCTACCATACGCTTTCTTATTATGACGGCACATTTGTTTTTGATATTGAAATACATATATCTTCATGATTATTTCTTTTTTGTGTTAGAGACTATCGAGTTACTAGCCTTCTTCTGTTTGTATGCTGTACACACGACAATTATTAACCATATGTGTTGATCCACCGATTGTAAGGGGTTAACTAAATCCATCGTAATAAAACATTATTATGTATGCATGACATTACGTATTGACTGCTATTTTTGTATTATATGAAAAAGGCCTGCGAGTTTTTACAAGTTAAAATTAGTCTGCACATTTCTGGTCTGCTTTTGTCCCTTATGACTAAAGTAGACGATCCCTTTGTAGTTACCTATATCTTACAACCTGGAAAAGTTTTAAAAAAATTTGCATTTAAATATATACGATTTTCAGATAGAGAATCTTGAATAATGAATTTCGAGCGAAAATTATAATATTCTTGAAGTATTTACAAATTAAACTCTAGTTAAATATTTATAACCGAACACGGTAGAAGAGAATCAAGACAAGAACTTCATGGCTGAAACTTTGGAGAAGAAGCAGTTGACACACTTCTGTATAAAATGCATATTATACAGATGCTGGTTATTTAACAAAGTTATTTAAGCATGAATAAAGGAGAACCTTTGGACTCTCACAACACTAAGTAAACTTTCTTGTTTGCATTTTGTGGAACTCCCAGCTAGCTAACCCAGTTTACCAATTGAGCGCTTACTCATGAATATACTTTGATGCTGCATTTATTTCCTCTATGTATGTCCTAAGGATTTTTCTTGTTCCCACACCTCAGAAGTGGGTCATAGCTAGATTTAATATTTTAAATAACGGTCTGTTATCAAAGCTGGTATGCATAAATAATAAGTATAATTAATTCTCTTCTTGGTATCTTAGAACACATAAGCTGATTCAAGTTTAGTTGCTAACATACCTGAGATACCAACATTAAATAGTATATAAAGGTGTTGACAATTTATTAATGTTATATTGCAAGAATGAACTTACTAATAAAAATTGTGTATTAATTTGATGGTATAATATACCATTGATAGTTTTTTTTCGGAATATCGTTTAGGGCAACTGATTTTATGCAGGGAATTTGTAGTTGTGAATGTAAAAGAAGTGTACACTACTAAGGGTCGATGTTTGCAAATGAAATTTAATTTTTCCAAAAACTACAAATTACTGAGAGAAGTTGTAGTACTAAATGGTTCGAAAAGGCATGTGTATGTATAATTTAAAAAGTATACAAATTTGCTCATACTGTTTGGCATTCAAAAGTTGAACGTTCTTTGACGTTCCTTCCTAGCTTTCCTTACTTTATAAAGTTAAACAGTTGAATTACAAAATTAGTTCTCTAAGTTTTAGATTCCGGAATGACATACAGTAATGTTTCATGGTTTATATTCGATTTAAAGTTCATCGCTTAAAAAGTTAGTCGGTAGATTGTAAATGATCGGTAACATTGAGAGAAATCACAAATGAAGTCGTTTGAGTTTATGGTTTATAAAAACTACCTGCAAACCTTTATGGCATTAATAGTTTAAATGTACCTGCTTGCGGAATACTAGAATATAAAGTTGAATTCCTGTTAATGGGGTAAATTTTTTCGATTCATTCTTTCATGTTTTATTATATACATACATGTATATAAGTATACTTATATACATGTAGGTATATGCACGAATGCACTAATATACATGTACAGGTTGGCAAAGCTGCCGGAGAGATTAAATTTGCTTTTTTATTGTGAACCTCCAGGGATATTTGTAAAAATAGACCCGATTGGTAAATCTTCCCCTTGTATTTGCCTAACTTAACATACTTATATACGGGGTTCGGTCCATAAAATCCAAAAGCATGCTGAACCCGTAGTGCATCGTTTATTACATGCGAGCCTGTACATGTTTGGGCTATTTGAAGGGAATTCTGTGTGGGCGAGTGTGCAGTTTGTACAAGTTTCTCTCTCCAGTCTTTATAGCAAGCCAGTATTATCTTAGTTGCACTGAATGGAGATCCTGGTCTTTAGGCTTGAGAATATGGCCGACCGTAAAATGAAACTTTTGAAATGTACGCTTCTTTTAGTATAGGCAGTATTTACATATACGCACTTTTACTGTGTATTGTAAGTTATTTCCACATGCGAACTAACTTATATATGTACATGCACTACTATATAAGGTGCATTTGACTCATATTAGCTTAATTTCGCCATTTATATTTTACGATCCCTTTCCTTCCTGCAGTTTTACTCTCCAGAGGTTTGTCAATATTAAAACTGATTTTAAATAATAAAAATAAAGCCTATGCATTCTTTGAGCTTTGGTGTAGTGAGGTAGTAGTAGTGGTGTAGTTGTAAGTACATTAGTACAGTAGACAGCAGCAGGGGAAAAAGTAAGTGAAAGCGGAGAAAGCTTTAACAGTTGCATGATATTGTCAAAACAGGCTGTTTATATTTAGTAAATTATTTTATATTTGGAAATTAAATGTATTTTGATATAAGTTATGTGTTGTTTATTGAGCGTGTGTTTATATATGTAATATTATACTCTATACTTATACTAGTAGTCAAGAACTTTGGCATTGCATGATCCCTAACCATTATGTAGATGGATATATTGAACAGGTTTATAGTTTATTAGAGAAGCAAGTCGAAGACAAATGTGCTAAGCAGACTTGCCACTTTATTGATATCCAACGTTATTATTTTTTAGGCCGTAGTCTCAGCAAAAATAGATCATCGGAACCAAAGTCTTTGGTACGGTGTATGTACACGATATGTATACTGTATGCATGGGAGGCATTTGGTCGCAAAGTTTATTGTGGAGGTATGTGTGAGCATTTAAGACCATCGTGTAGAGGGAAAGTGGATAAAGATATGTCGTACGTGTTTCGTATGCGCATGTAAAACATCTTCTTTATGATATATACATATGTATGCATTCACAGTATGCGACCAAGACCTATTAGAACTTTCCACGGATACGGATATAATAAAGCGAAAAATATCTTTGTTGTGGAGAAGCCATGCTTATGTTTTGCTTTCTGCTGCCATTATTATGCGTATATAGTATATCCCCCTGTATTGCATATGTAAATGTAACACTGAGGATATGTTATATACTTTGTATGTGTATAATATAGGTAGATAATGTTTCTATGTGTACATTGGGATATGTTATATACTTTGTATATGTATAATATAGGTAGATAATGTTTCTATGTGTACATTGGACATACCTGTAGATCTCCGTATATTTAAACATAGATTACATCTGCAAGTATTGTGGACTGTTTATAGATATATGCTTAAACTGTCTCAACTTTGGCCGTTCTCTCATCTCGAGCACCTTTTGAAGTTTCCGAAAATGAGAAAAAATTGTCCCTTATCAGTTTTTCTGCTGAGATAGAGATGCCAAAAAAGGAGCCTATCTCCACTGCAGCTGGTGTCTCAAGACGCCTTTCCCATTATATGGATGAAGAGAATCCTGGGTCGGATCGACGGAGACAAAGTATGTAAGGAGACAAGGAAGTAGGTGTACATATTCAACTGGAATATAATGGATAGGGAGGACTAGTAAAGGGAAAATATTACGCAGGTCTCCCAACGCCCAAACCGATTCCGAATCTTATATTAATCTTCAAGAGAGTGAAATACACCATTTGTGTCATACTTGGTAAACTTTATTTTATTTCCGAGCCAGTTCTTTATCCCACAGATTGGTGAATTGCTCTCTTTGTTTTATGGGAGGAGGATTTCGGACAGTACACATCCATTACATCAATTCGCGTCCTCTTCCTCGTTCACCCATTAATTATTATACCTTATGGTACATACAACACAAAACACGGACTATACATTGCTGCAAGATAAAAGCTCCGAATTTTGCAAATCCTGCGGGACAGTATGTACAGCAATAATTCCAGTGCAACACATGACAAAAGTATAAAGGCATAGCCCACGGTGAAGTATGTTATCTAAACTGACCACAATGTCGATGTTCTTGGAAGTCCAAATGTGTATGTACAAGCATTTACCTGTCTGAGTGTTTACTCTCGGATTGCTTTATTTTATTCATTGGGTCGGGCCTAGCGCAGGGAATGCACTATTTGTTTGTCCATTGTTAGAAAAAGGAGGCGAATTGCTGGCGAGGAGGTAGATATTAATTCCGGATCCTTTAATAAAAGTAATAATGCTCAAGGACTCTCAAGTGTATTTCGATCCAGGAAACTGTTTTGTTTCATTGTACAATTCTATTATCCGCTTTTACGTTGCAATTTGTCTAGTGTAGTGTGCTATTTCAGCATGCAATTTTTGTGAATGTGGGTGGGAAGAAGAATTTGCTATATCGTCAGGATACAGCCATTGAGGTCATAGCTTTTTGAGACGCCGTTTTTTGCAATCTCTTTAAACAACAGTATTCCCAAGTGGTTTTGCCATAAAATCATGTTATTTGACATGTGATGTCATACCTCTAAATTCTTTCATGGAATTCTCCCTATATTGGAAATATCTGTGAGTGAATTTCGATTTAACATCATCACGCGGTCTCTCAGGTTCTTACCTCCCACGCTCTAATCCCACGCTGCCTTTTACACATTCTTTTGCAGCCTTATGTGCTTATACTAATACACTTTCGCAATTGATTTATTTCCAGCTTGTCGATAAAAATTTTATTATCGACGAACGGCAGGTGTGCAGGTAAAGGTAAAGAATGCACAGTGCGGAACACTAGGTACGTTGCTTTAATATTCAAGAATTTGCAAAAGCTGCTTTATGCAAGCAATAATAACTTTGAAACTTCATCTGGGGATTGGATATCCTGAAAATGTATGGCTTAGCAGCGAATAAATGTATTTCTTCGCGGTAGACCGAAGTTTCGTTGGTAGGGTCCAAGTTCTAGTTCACAAATCTCAACTCAATTCCCGCTGCCATCTGACCGTTGAAGTGAAACCATGGGAGAGGGAAAATTCATGAGAATACAGGCGGGAAGAGAAACCAGAACGCATGGCCTCTAAAGTTTTCACCCAAACAATCTCAGCACACTACTAACTCTTTTGGTAGTGGGTGGTACTTTCTCGGATCTTCTCACTCTAGTTTTGAAGTTGTTCATTCGATGTCGCTAGCAGTTCCAAAGTTACTTGGCATGGTTAGTCTTAGAAAAGCTCATTGCTGTAATGTTCGTGCTGGTAATATTCATTCTCTGGAAGTGTTCATGGTCCGGCAAGTTCAAGAATGAACTTAAAACGAATAGCTAAGAATGAAGGTCTGAATGAAGAAATCGATGCTATCTCCTAATTCTGCCAAGTACAAGATTGCGGTATAGTAGTATGCTTTATAGTCTGATGTATAGAGTATGTATATTTTTTGGGATTATAATCAAGACTGTGCAGACCTCACTTTTTGCCGCAAGTGCATTTTTAAAGGAACAAGTCTTTTCCACTCTCAGAAACTATAAGAAAGACCAAAAAGCGAGAGTGTTCGTATTGATTTCTGTCGGAATTAAAGACTTCCTATTTAAAACAAATGTCCAGAATGTCTGCAGTGTATTGCTGGTAATAGAATTGAAGGGGATATTTGCAGAATAGCGTTTCCAACATCACATCAACATTTGCAGAAATGGCAAATACGTTTTTTCGACAGCATCACCAAAAAAAATTAATTTGCGTAAATCAGATCTCAAAGCTTAGCTTGTCGTGTTCCTATACGTTGCGGTATATATTTGGAATTACTGTCGATCTGTGGAGGAAATAAAAAAAGAAATGCCAGGACGGAAAGCAATAGGAAGAAGACAATACCCGGAGAAAAGTTTATGTGGTTGTTGTAGCCTTGATAAATATAAAGAGGAAAATAGAGGCGATCAAATTTTATACGGCTCATAAAATGTGAATTTACCCACATTTGGAAAATTCCATGGATAAGTGCCCTAATATATCTATAGCCGCTCCAGTCAAAGTAAGCATGCTGCATGGAGAGGGCAGAAAATAAGAGAATAAGAGGAGAGTTCTTGAGTAAATCCAAGTCACTATCCACAACTGGCTCTGGCTGGGTTTGAATGAATGGACGACATAGATAACACATTATTTCCACACAAGTATTTTCTGTATATGGTATTGACTTAAGTTGCATCTCAATCCTTCCTTTTCCATTGACTTTTCTTTCCTCTTTCTTTTGTAACTTCAAGTGTCTTTCTATACATTTCACAGCCTTTGCCTATACTTCCACCACCATACCGTCGCCACAAGTTTACAAGTCCATGGTGGTGTGGTAACACATTGCAAGACGCTCCTGTGTCTCCCTGCAGACTTTGGTATCTTTTTGTATGTATCGCAAAAGTGTATGAATTTACATTGTATGTAATAATACGAACTCGGTGTGTTAGTCCGGAGAAGTCTATTCAGCATTGAACTCCAGGCAGTTATCGTTGACCGCTTGGAAAGTAAACTAACCGCTTTTTGGAGCCCGAGATTCCCACCACTTTTGAATGTTCAATTTTGATCACTTGGGATACTGACCGCCTTTAGCTCTAATATTTGGACTGAAATGCAATGTAGTATGTACTTCTATACATAGTGTAGTATGTACTTCTATGCATACTGTAGTATGTACTTCTATACATACTGTAGTATGTACTTCTATACATACTGTAGTATGTACTTCTATACATACTGTAGTATGTACTTCTATACACACTGTAGTATGTACTTCTATACATAGTGTAGTATGTATAATTATTTGCCCAACATGTGCATGTCAGTATTTAGCTTGCAGCACGTTTTTCAAAGTCCATGTCAGCTTCAAAAGCAGAGCATGTATGTAGATGCATGTATGTATATGTAAATTACTGTCCCAGCTTGCTTGTGTAGGTAGTAGTTTTGCAATAGTAATATAAGTACCTCCGTTGGAAGTCAATTCTTACTGCTCTCTGCATAAATATACAAAACACTTGAGGGAATGCTGTTTGAGAAAAAAGGCTAAATGGAACCTCTCTGTCTTTACCATGAATCTTGAAAAGAGAGATTGAGTATCTGGCTTCTGTCTTAATATCATGTCAAATCTTGTGCAATCATACTTGACTTTATGTAGAAAGCTCCTGTACATATGTCTGTACAATACAGGCACGCAACTACTTTATATTAACAGCACACGCAAACTACCTACTACTTATACAGTACGCACATACTTGCTTTATAAGAAAGTACAAGTTTCATGTCTGAAGGTCGCAAAGGGAATTGCAGAAGTACGCCTGGGTTACTTTGGCTTTATTTTACTTTAGAATCAATACTTGAGAAAAACCTTCTTTTGGGGCTTATGGAAGTTACTTTGATATTTCTCCTTATGATCGTCAATGTGCTCTTGTTACTTTTTCCTTCCGACTATTGCGATAAAGGTATTCGTGCTTATATCACGCAAGTATCTGTCTACACGATTGTTGAGTCGTATAACAGTTCAAGCAGAGTACAGTATTCTATTAAAACGTTCTTATAGGTTTTAGTTTTTCTTGAAGGCAAAATACGAAACCACATCCATTTGCAATATTGAGTGGTTGCAAGTAAAGCAAGTACTATGAGTTGCAGCTGCTCTGTGATATTTGATGGGGTTTGGTGCGAAATTGTTTTTATTTCCATTTTTGAACATATCATTCATTGTAGATCCCGAGAGCGGCAGGATGGTACCCGTCTTCTGGAAGTTATGTTCCTTGGAATGGATGTGCGGGGTAGGATACAATCACTGTCGTGTCATACTTTACGGATATTATCCCATATGTAGGAAATGTATTATATAGATTCATACACTCCATTTTACATAGGGAAGCCCTATCAGAGCCAGTAAAAACTTGTATAAGGGACCTTTCGTATAATTCGTATTTTATTGAGAGACCCGTGCATCTGCAATTGTCGCAGGGATAATGGAACTGATGAATGAATTGTGACGCTGGGGACACTGGTGATGGGATATTAGAAAATATAAATCCTTCTTAAAATATATTTTTCCAGCTTTTATGACGCTGAGCCGACAGTAATAGTATCTGGGTTAAAGGGGGATAGGAACACATTTTAGATTGTCGAAGTTTGGCAGACACTCGCACTTTTCCTTCTTGTTAGTTTATTGTGTTAATATCTGTATTGCCATTCTTTCACATTCTTTATAGCAATATGACTTATGCGCCATCTTAATTTGACATACCGGTGGTTCTTCCGGGCTTGCATTTTATTGTCTTCGGTCTATAAGCACACACGTCGTGCAAATACCTACATTACATAAATGTATAAATATAGGTAGCCTTTCAAGTAGTAAATTTTGAGGTGAATAGTCACTTTCTGTTTTTGTTTTTGCAAATTTGTTTTTAAACAAGTTAGGGTTGTTGAAGTTCAACATAGGATACTAAACAAATACTAGGGTAAACAAGGATGTTTTATATGAACAAAGGAAGTTATAAGAGTGCTTGAGTGAACAACAAATGGGGATTTTCAGTGGTAGTGTGCACATAATTCTTGAAAGGAAATAAGGCTGCTCACATGTGAAAGCCATGTCTACTATAAGTGTGTCCTCCTGAGTGTTTACTATGACATTCAATGTAACAAAGGCCGAAGCAGGCTTCTTCTTTGTGCTTGTATTAGATTTTACTATGACGGGTTCCTAGAAAATGTTTGTTGTTATTGTATGATAGGCTATATATAAGTGTAGGGTATTTATAAGCAATTAAGTATCTATACAAATTTATAAGTAGGGATATTTATTTATAAGTGCATGGTAAAGTTACTTAATATAAAAATAGTTATTCATTGTGGGAAGCTTATACGCAAGGAGGATTGACAGGGAATAGGACGTTACTTGACTATTATCTGTGTGAAAATGCAGTCACGAGTTGGGCACACCTTACCTTCCCTTCTTGCAGCGGCTCTGTGGACTGCTCCTGCATGACTCATCAAGAGATCGAATTCTAGGCTAGGGAGAAAGTGAAGTGGGGAGAGAGAGAGAGAGAAAATGTGGGGAATCCGAGAAATCAGCTTCACTTTCTACTACAAGTACTACTAGGTATATATTCCTCTTTTCTTTTCCTTCAACTTGTACTGATACTCTTTATATACATTCCTGCCAAACTTGGCTCCACATAATCCAAATTGTATGTATATAGTGCAGGCACCGGAATATGTAGATAACTTCTTTTCTTCCTTCCTTTTTGTGTATCTCTTGTAGATTATTCCCGCCGTCTTCTATTCATACACACGTAGACTTCAGTGCATCTCATATAATAGTTAGGCATGCAGTCATGGAGTCAACTTCTAAAGTCGGAAGGCGGAAGAAACGGGAACAAAAGTATTTTATGCATGTAACTTACGTATAGCAGTATTTTATGTATAATTTTACCCATTAAATTCTATAAGATAGGAAACCCCAAATTTTCTCGCTATTAAGTCAATAGACTCATTTTTAGAAACAAGACTATATTTCCTCTTATATCCATACTTGCTTTTATTCTCCTGAGTTTAGATGTTCTACTAGAGAATTAAGATGCCTCTAATGCAAATGACTTTACAGCTTACGATTCGGAAACTTCTGCATCAAAAGTCACATTTCTTCAGCTTTGAACTGCATTTTCTTTTTTACAGATATACTAAAACTGTACTTAATGCCTTTTGGTAGAAAGCTCTTACTAAAACTGGTAATGTTTTTCTGGCATCGAAAGTTTAGTAAAACTGCAGTCCAGTTCCATAGAAAAAGTTATTATTTTTCTTGAATTTTCTATCTATTGAGAAAATACTCTTTAAAATAATTATTCTTGAAATTAATGTAAAACTCAGCCAAAGTTGAAACACCTTCATCAAGTGATTTTAAAGGTCTGTGTGTAATAGCAAAGCTTTCACTTCAAGCTACTTTAATTAATTAAATTTTAAAATTGGTGCTGAAGAAATGTAGTATTTCAAGAAATTCCGTGACAACCACAGCGTTATTAAATTAAATAATTTCTTGAGTTTACAGCCGTAGTAAATCAGTCTGAGCACATCTACCTATTTTCTTATGATTTGGAGATAAAGTTTCACTGCAGAGCTTTGCAAACAATTTATTATATGGTTTATACCATATAGTATTATATAGAACGCTATGACTTTCATTTCAAACAACTTTAATTTAGTATAGTAAAAATATGTACGTGCGAATTATACGTAAGGTTCTGTTATATACGTAAGTCATAACATATATAATTCAACAACCATGGAGCCATTGGAGTCTTTCCACACTTTCCGATTAGTAAAACTTTGACGTCCGATTGTGACCTTAATGAGCGCCGTTTAGCATTACAGTGAAAGTTATAATCATTAGGTAAATGAGTCTTTCCTCGCTGGAGAGATGAATATGTAATTATATGTTGAAAGTATACGTGTACGTCATAAGCTATCCCCCCTATTGCGATATAGATACATAGTGAGACTCAATATCAAGTGCAAAATTACTGCAGGAACGGGGAAATTTTAAGCTTTTATTTACTTTGCATACACATTTAGCAGTAGTTGTCTTTACTTAGTATTAATTTTGTTTGCCTTGCACTCCTCTATACTATTTATAGTCTGTACATTACTACGTATTCTATTTATACAGTATACCTACATTATTTTAATTACACTATACTATTTAAATTTGCAAAGAACGTCATAATCATTTTCTTTGTCTGGTACACTGTAGTCCTTTAGATTCTAATTTTTTCAAATTAACCCTTACGTTTAGATTTGATCCCTTGGTCTCAGCATTAAATGCTCTTGTTTTTGTCACTAATGCTGAGCTCAACTGAAGTTCCACGTATTTATTTACATTGACTTACTCAAACGCATTTTGTTTCCCTTTTTCAGCAATCTTCAAGTTTGTTTTAGAGATTATACTTGATTTGGGGATTCCAGAAGTACCTGGCTACCTAGTATAAAATATTAAATTGGTGCTCATCACTTGAATTAGCAATAAAAAGCTTTACCTTTTCTGTATAAAGGAGACGGACTTTGGGATTTGCTTCCATTAAAGTAAAACTATCAAGCACCATATAGCACTTGTGTACGCAATGTACTTAATGCCTTCATCGGGGAATTGAACATTCGAGAGCTCCCACTTCTGCAATCTTACATACCCCTTGGAATATATTGACTGTTAATGCAATGAAATAATCGTGTGTATATATAGAAGCTGCTCTGAACAAAGTCTGCTTCATTTACGAATGCTGCATAGAGGTTTTTAAATGAGTTATATAATGCGCTAAAACTCTCGAAAACAATCTCTTGTATGCATTAAGAAGGTCTATTGGACCTTATCTCGGTATATGTATTACATCAGAAATACAGATATGATTTTACTAGACACTAAACGTGATTTGATTCAACGCAGGAACATAGCAATTGTGTAAGTTTTGGAAGATTACACTACACAGAGTTAGTTGAAATAGCTATCTCACTTTTGAAGCATTCTGAGTAAACTACCGGAAGTTTATTAGCCTGGTGTTTCTAAGGAAATTTACTCGAAAATGATTTTAATCCACAAATATTACATTTCATGACTTGAGGACATTGGACGCGGAGTAAGCTGTGGCAATAAAAATTCGGAAAAATCAGAACACTGAAGGACTTAAATGTTTCGACTGTTGGTATAGATTGCGTGCAGGGTACACTCGCTTAGGTCCTTCATAAATTCTAGAATAGTTCAGAAGCTGTAAAAGAATTTAGTGTAATTAAATTTAACAACTACATTTCACTTTGGCTCTTCCTTATTATACGTGGGGCTTGGTTCCATATTTTAATTATTGTTATGCTATTTAATGGCTACTAAAATGAAAGGAAATAATCACGGAATATCAAAAGTAATAAACTAATGTACAATGCCATAAATGTCGGAGATAGCGCTTGGTGTCGGGCAATCAATTTATGGTGTCAGTACTTTTGAATGTTTAAGGAATTTTATGCCATATTTAAAATGAATTCCTTCAAAACTGGGTGGAATGTGAATAAATTATTATTGGATTAAATGATTAGAATAAGATTATTCTTTGACTACCAGTTTTTTCTTATTTAAATAAGTATCCCCTGCTTGAACATAGCATAAGCTATAACGTTCATCGTTTTGTTTTTGGTGCATATGCCTGTCGGTTTTGGTAAAAGCACTAGGATCGACCCTGTTTCTGTCTGCTGCTGTCAACCTGTAAAATCTCAGTACAAGTTTGTATTTTTGCACGAACAACTTCCAAAGCTTAAGTATGGACTGCATTAAAGGGAAGTCTGTTTATGTTATGGAGGAAGCACGTTAGCAAAAGTAGCACGTTCCAGTAATTTTTTCGCATTAGACGCACGACAGTTGTTGTCACGTTTTCTTTTCATGTGTTCGCATCGCCGGAGAAATTCTGGAAAGCGTTTCTTGATTTGCCCAAACTTTTGGTCCTCGTAAATGACGAACGTCCGGTGACATGGAAGTGGACGGGAGGAGCTTATTAAAGTTGTTAGAGCTAAAAGTTGAAATGTAAGTAGGAGCTTTAGCATGCTACAGTATCTGCATAGTTTAATCTCTAATTTTTAAGAGGATTTACCCAAATACTACTAAATGAACATTTATAAGGAAATGCTTCAGCGATTAAATTCAGGGTTTCGTGTCTGATTGGATAATTTAAAATTACAAGCCGGGCCCGCTATGTCAATGTAATAAAAGTAAAAACAACATGTAATATTAGAACGTCAAAGTAAATATTATATTTTGATTTACGAAAATAGTCGTGAAGTAGACGAAGTCATCAAAATTGTCCATGAACTAGTGTTGACTGATGGGACCGGTTCTAAAGGTTATGTCCCAACAGTGACACTGCCTGATTTGGCTGTCAACACATTAGTTCAGCTACGTATGCATATATAAAACATGTGTGAAGGTCTATTTTTAGTGCGTATCTATTGTTGAACGTGTCCATATAAAATATTATGGCGGATATAAGGTACACCCACCCAATGTAATTTGCACTTCCAAAGGTCTCTGCATAATGCGTTTCCTTCAACGCTGATTTCTATTTTTTGTTTTTGTCTAGTGTGTACCCATGTACATAAAGAGACGCCGCGTCGAAATTGGTGTTTTGGCTAGTGTTGAAGTTATATGTACATGCGTATGCAACGTGGTGAAATATGGACGATAGATGTGGCATGTACTTTTACGCTTCCATGCTTGGTTAACTCCTTTTTTCTGTATCTCTCCGGCCGTTATATAACAGGATTCGCTCATTTGGCGCACACGGAAAATGCGAGCTAACATTTTACCTTAAGCTTCATTCCCTTTCAAAAGCGAAAACTATGGTCTTGGAAGATAAACTAAATCCGAGCGTGTAAGCCATGTGAAGAAAATTCGTTTTGAAAAATGTGCAGTCTTCTTGCATGTTGTCTTGTTGTCTATATCCATTTTATACTGTCGCCGTTTATTTCCCATCCATGTTGCACTGCTGCGTAGCATGTACGAGATTTTGCATTGAGAAAGAACCCACTGATATACTTATTATGTATAGTATGTAGTACTTGGAATATTTTTCCGGAACCATGCACGGCTGAAAATATTTTTAAGCGGAAGAATCTGCATATTACACTTTCTATACTCATACGTTTAACAAGTCTTCTGAGTGAGAAAATTAACATGCAGTAAATGTACCCACAGTAACGTACTTATTGCATATTCAAGTTTTTCTTCAGAATCTTTGACATAATGAGCATTTTATATGCTTATGTACATGTGCGTACATTTACAAACCTTGTATCTATATGTAGATACAGCATTCTATAGTATTATGATCAATTTTCAAAATTTATTATTTATTATCTAGTCAGTTTTTTGTAAAACGGCAGCAGATACTGGATTTGTTTCCTGGTATGCACATGTTCAAGCAAAATATTGCTGTTTGGACAAAAATCCAGGAAGAAAGTTGTCCGTTGAAACTTGCAAATTTAGTACAAACGACGGAATCGACTGAGCTGTTGGTTGGTTGTTGGTTTTCTTTCTGCAAATTGACAGGAACATTTATTTTAAAGTTACATTCGATATTTGTTGGGTATATCCAGTAATAAATGCTTAGCTTACATTTTATTTATTTTATCTATGTGTTTTTGCTAACGCTTGAAATAGCATTTGTTGATGGAAGGGCTGAACCGGTGGGAGAAGATAGAAGGCCTAAGTTCTTAGGCATGTTGACAGAGTAAATTTGTAGACTTTTCAGCCCAAAACTTCTTTGTGTGTACATGCTATAAAAATGCATGCTCTCAGGGTTTTCTTGTGCTGCTGAAATGAAGTGAAATTTCAATTTCGGGGGTATCTCTTTATGAACAGGAAAGGAATCTTATATCTATAGATATTCCATATATACATACAAGTATCTACATACTTGCTTCTACACACATGTTCAAGTTTTTATGTGTGAAAGTGTTTTACGTGTATTCTTCTGTTGGTGGAATGTATTTTGTAGCCATGTAAATTTATATGGATGGAGTCGAATAAGGGAAAAATTCCATGTCGCTTAAATTTTCCGCTATCTTGATCCCGCCAGTTATTTATTGCTTGGTTTACTTTTCTACTGGGTGTTTACATATGCGAAGGAGGAAGATAGTGTATGTTTGTATGGGTTTATATATATGGACCTTAGTTATAGTGTAAAATAGTATAGATATGTGTATCCAATATTTGTTATTCAGCTTTGTACAAATGATATTTTCTGCTGTTGCATTTGTTGTAATAAATGTGATGATAGTCATACCACAGCAACTTTTATCGCTTTATATTTTCAACTTGAGCGAGTAACGCCTATAAAAATTATTATTTTCGGTTAACTCAAGTACCGAGAGAGCTGCTATGTTCAAGGACGACGTCGTCTGAATAATCATAATATTACAGCATATTATATACTTATAAAGAGACGTAGGGAGAGAAAAATGGAAAAAGAAATTATATATTAGGCTTGCATGTCGGCATGTTCCATTTTCCACGGGCTTGGAAAAAATCCCTTAAGTAATCTAGCCCATGGCTCAGAAGAGTGGTAGGGAGATTTTATAGGGCAGCGTACATACTAACAGTCTATCATTTGAGGTATCTATAGATACTATTTTGACATTATATATGAATGTTCTACTGCTAAGACATTCACTTCACGGTATGCATACCATTGTGTTGACAGACAGAAAGCTTGGTGTATTTTTGTATTTTCTTTATTCATGGTTTCTTGATGCAATCTTTAACGAAACTTTCAACGAAACTATTAAATTCTTATGGTTCTCTTGTATTTTTTCTTATTAAAATTTACTTTTTTTTAACCAAAAAAGTATTTATAGTTTTCTCCAATTGATCAACTTTACGAAATGAATAATGATAAGCTAGAAACCATGATCAAATGTTGAGTTTAATGTTAAGTTGATGTTTTATTATTTGTTTCACAACTATGTCAACAGCTGAAACACGATGATCAGTTATTAATGAAGTAGTTTGCTTTTCTCTGGACAAACAGTTTTCATGTGTAAAACCTTGAGACTAACATGTCAAGTTTCCGACATGCTCAGCATGCCAAGCTCGGGATTCTCTTAATTCAACATAAAAAACCCTGCATGTTTAATATACATACAATATATGCACGTATAGGTATTGTGTTTCTAAATTCGTGGCATGATACATGAATTGTACTAGATCGCATGTATGTAAATGTTGATTCCTAAAGTTGCTGATGTACTTAATTCTCTTTACTCAACCCTAGTCATGCATACAAATACAGCAAAGAATAAGAGTAAGTTAAGTTTTCAGCGAAAGTTGGAGTGTCCGCCTGAAATTCAAGTGCGGTAAATCATCATCCTTCCGTTTTATTGCAAAGGCTGAAACACACATATGTACTGACATTCAGAGAAGGAAAGGAGGAAAAAGTGAGAGAGAGAGAGAACGTTGAAATTTTATAGCCGTCGTTTCCCATGCATCAGTAGTAGAGTACACGAGTGAGAATGCATTTATAATGTATGTAAGTGTACTTGATCCTACGGAGAGAAAGTACAAATGCAGACGCAACCAACATCTTTACTGTTCTGTATGATCTAATACTGTACATACATCAAACCAACATGCATCTACTACAATATACTACACTACACATGGTCTACTGAGGTATACTACTGTATACTCTATATGATGTTTCCAGTAGGTGTTCGATTTCTAAGACACACAAGCACAAAACTTAGAGGTCTGTTCGTGAAATCCCCAAATCTAGTCTTGGGCTGTATGTATACATTCTCTCAAGTCAAGAAAAGCTTCGTTTTGTTGTTAGCAAAGTAATAGTAATGCATTATGCAAATTGTATATATTTATTCAGTCAAGTACGCACATTTTTAGTTGTATGATGAGTGCACAGAGGCACTGTGGGTTGGATAGGCTCACCGTAGTTCCAACTTTGCCTTAGGGAAACTGGCAAGTATCATGGCAAATTTAACAACGGAAGATAGAATTCACTTTTGTAATGCGGAGAATAAGAGCGGTAGAATCGCACAAAAGAGAAGACAACAGCAGAAGCAGTCAAGCCATGTTTTCTATTACAATAACATAGAATGGGTTCTTTTCTTTGCTTTAGCAAAAATGTTCTCAAAATCTATTAATGTAAAAAATTATCCTTGTAGTAGATTTCTCTTTTCCTACAAACATTCCCCCATATTATTTATGAATATAGACTACATTATGTACATATTCATTTGTAATGATATGAATAAAAGCGCATTTGCTCCACATATGAATGTCTAGAATGGAAAATTTTGTTTGAACTATGTGAAGCGCCTGCAGGCAGAAGACAAGCAGGAATGTTCCGTAAAATTTTTTCAGCCATGTTTTAAAAAGAAAATGTAGACATTCGTCGTACATTATGAGCTCACATATGTGTGAACACATGGATTGGAGGTACAGAGCACGAGGCAAAAAAGAAAAAATTTGCACAATGGAAAAACTGACGTGAGAGTGAAATATTATGGAAGGTACTATGTATCTGGATACTTTCCTCTCTGTCTTTATAGTTATATTTACTATAGCTACTCGGCTCTATCCGTAGTAATAACTCATGAATATATGTAGTTAACATATAGTAGTACACTAAAACGTGTAAAAGTTTACACAGTTTCAAAGTGCTGTACCCATCCACGGCAGAGCTAGGAGTTGCTGGAGAGTCGGACTAAAACGACAGTGAAAGGGAAATACAGCAACGGTGAAGGAAACGAGACAAAGAGGAAACCATATGTGACGCTTCTGTTGAACTTGATCAATGTAGATGCGAATTTTCTGAGACGTTATCCGCAAACCTTACTAGCCTACGTATGCATAACGTTCAAGATAGTATGTATATACTATATATTGTATATACAATATGAAAGAATGTCCACACATACAATTCACATTGTGTTTTATTATATGTAAGTAACTCCCAACTCAAACATGTTCCTATGTAGATATACCTACATACTATCAGTTCTGATGTAGACTTGTAACTTTAAACATATACATTATAATACTCTATCTACATATCAACACATAAATAGATAAAGATGTGTGTATAAATCACAAGATGTAGCTATACGTTCTGACAGCATCCAACAAATTTAGCTAAAAACGAATCTCCATATGTGAATGATGGAGATGAAAATAACCAAGACAGATGCAACAATGCGATTGTAGTTACGCGTCTTATCCAGCTTTCACTTTAGATGTCTTTACTCTACATGGTCTCCTTCATCTCTTTATCTAGTCGGTGTGGAACTTATTACAGCGTGGATGACTCTCTACTCTGCAAGCATAAGACTATATGGCAATGACATCCACAAGTCTGCGAGAAATCTAAGATGTTCAACTGTATTCATTGAGAGAATAACGACTTGGTGGGGTTATGCATACATACTATTTAACTCGCAACACACCTTATAACATTATAAAAAGTTGAGTCCCAAAGAACTGCATATGGTATAAATATTTGTCGCACCAAAAAATTCTATTTGTCTCACTCTTTGCTTATGGTGTTCCAGCCTGCTTGGAAATTTTATACTTTACCTAAATCCTTCCTTCCATCTGTTCATGATATTGAAATAACAACTCGGCAGGTTGGGTTTCAGTTTCTTCCTGCGGTGGTGGATGGTATGGTGACCTAAGATAAACTTTTGTCTGAAATTCATGAAAATATCGATATATACTGTTTTTGCTCCTTTGTGGCTAGAGATAGTTGGTCCGTGTATTGAGGAAAGGATATCAGCATTGTTTCATACTTCAAGGAAAAACCTTGATGATGAAAGATTTGATGGAGGTTCAACAATTGCTTGTTTTACATTGTGCGTACATAAAAACATTTAAAAAACGCTCGCTTTCCCCACACCCATGTCTGCTGAATGGTCATGTGTTCATCTGCCTGTTAAAAAAGTTGAGTAAGCAGGGCATTAACAAAATTCCATCTCAACAACAAAAGCAAGAAAAAATTATTGTCCGGACAACTTAAAAAGGGATAGCGGTTTCTTCCTTTTCCCCGCAAAAGTTGGAAACTCTTATTATTGTCATCTTATCTCAGCGTTATTCTTATATGAGCAAAAGGAGTTGTGCATCTTCTGGTTGGTAAAACCAAGGGAAATAGTTAAAACACCTCGGAGTTGTTATTTCATTTCTCGATTTCTTGCCGCCCAAACTTGAGTACTAGGTAACTTGAAAGTAAGAAAGTTGTTTGTAGGAGTGTAATGAAGAGTGGATTCCTGCGAGTTTTGAAGCTATTCTTCTCCCCATATACGAACAGTTTGCATTAGTACGTAATTACATTTTACTTGTTGTAACGCTTGGAAAACAGTTGGTGAGAAAATTTCGGGAAAGCAGGCGGATTTAATGGGTGTAATACCAAAAACTTGCTATTGGCATGTTCCACTTGTTCATCCATCCAGCACAACAACCGTATGCTTGAATTGAATTGATGAATAAAATAATTCGGGAGCTGTGTAACTAAATAATGCAAAGTTTTGCTTGCTTTTGAGAGTAAGCAGGCTTTTGGAAATATTGTTCTTCCACTTTAATTGTCAGCCAGGAAACACAAGGACGCCTTAGTTTTCCATAGCTCCAAGCTTATTTTCTGAAATTATGTACTTCAATCAGTTCTTGTTATAGACTTAATCTATGTGTAGGTCTTGCCTTCCTTTCTTTCTATTGTTTTATTTACTTGTATTTACTTTTAGGTGGAATTAAATGGTTTAGTTGCAATCAGGTAAAATGTTTATTATACTAAAATGAATTTCTCAAAAAACATGCTTAGATAAATTTCCTGTTTATATCATCTAGTTACTTTAATATCATCTATAAAACTGTACAGCATCTCTTTATACTTAATTGAATAGTCATTTGGAAAAAACCAGTTGTTAAATTTATCTATGAACTTGTAAACAAGGAAGTAGTTTATCTGTGAACTAAAGCTGCAACATGCAATTTCGTGACAGTGAAAATACTTTTCGCAATTTTATAAAAACTTATCTATGTATAGTTTTCCCTCGAAACAAAACCAGATATATATTATTATATACTAGTTTGACATGATAAAGATAGGGAAAACGACCCTGATTTCGTTTTACAAGGTAACTAGCGGAACCACTAGTGAATGGCGAGAAGACTGAAAAATTCTCTTTTTTTCTCTTTCTAGTTGGCGGAATTGGAACAGCGGGTGGTGGAGGCTGAGACCCGAGCCGACGAGGCTGAGGACAAGGTGAGTAACTTTTTGCCGTTTGAAATTACACTACTATGGTACTACACAATAGAAACTTTGTAGTTTCTTGCATACGTAAATTATTAAGCTAAACCAAGGGTGGTAAGCTTCCGCAGACAAGAATAGCAACTTCCATGTAGTAATTGCTTTTCATATTGCTTACTGTTCCTGAAGCTCAAAGTACAACTGTGTAGCATTCCGTGTATACAACCTTACGGTCGTTTACGACTGCTTTGCGTTGTTTTTGATTGTCAGAGCAGTAACGCGATGCATATAGTCTATATTGCAGATGTCATATATATGTATTTAAGATATAGAAATGTTGCCCGGTCAGCATAAGACATACAATATAGATTTTGCTTTACTTACTCCAAGTGTTCATGTTACAAAAAACAATCGAAAAGAGTCTCGTGCTGTGTTTGCCTATAGTACTCTTCTACTGGTCTTCGCGTAAAAAGATAACCAAGCCTTTGCGTTGGCACCCTGATTAATGGTTCTTGGTCATTTGTCTTTGATGTTCCTCCTGGAAACAAATAACATAAGCTGGAAGTCATGATAGGAAAGAACAACGGAGCTTCTTTCAAGCTGATTAGTTAAGTAAAAGCCATACGTAGGAATGTGTGCCGATGAAGCACACAAGTGCATGCAATCCTTGCTCTTCATCGTTAAGTAGTTGGAGAAAAGTAGATACGTATAATGACGGGTGAAAAGTAAGTATACTTGTAAAGAAAGCGAATGTAGTGAGACTCCTCCAGTCAGTAATTTATTTATTAGCAACCATTATTTACAGACTTATTATACCTTGGAGCACGATATCTTTTACAACAGGGAATCGTCTTAAATTTCAAACAAATTATTTGCTTTTTGCCTTATCGAGAAACTCGTTCTATACAAGGGGAGTTTGTTTTGTTCTTGTATAGAATGGAATCACTAGTCTATGGAATCATGCATTTGCAGAAAACTTTTGGACCATATTCGTGTTAATTTTCTGGGAACCTTTTATTTCTTATTTTTATTATTTGCTTCTAGTATACTTATACTGTTTGCGTAATGTTCTTTCCTTATCGACCATTTACACAAAGTCAAGCAATAGCACTAACTACCAAAATATACATATTTGCACTCCATATCATTTCTGTTTACTACAGTTAAGTTACTTCTTGCTTACATTTTCCTCGTTTCCTCTTTTACATGGTACTTTCTACAATTTGCAATTCATTTTACTTTGCTTAAATACACCAAGACTACTAAATGACAGGACACAGAAAGGAACTTAAGCCGAATTGAAATTGATTACTGGATATTATAACTCCGTTTTCGATCAAATTAAATAGCATATAAGGAAGGTGTGTACTATCTGTATATGTTATACTTAAAGTCAGGAGGTTTGTTTTTTTTATTTTAAAAAATTAGAGGCATATATAGGTTCATAGCATTTATGTATGGAAAATAATAATTCGTACTCGAACCGTAGGGGGACTTACTCTACACTTGCACTGTAAATAAATCAGGGATACTTTTATATAACTAATTACAGCTCTGAGCTTTGGTGAATCTTTTTTGACGTATACTAAGAACCACAAAACAAACATCATTTTCAGATAAGAGTATACTTTTATGTAAGTATAAGGTGGCTCTATACGCAAGTCGCGTAAGAACCATCCATTACAATTTTTGTAACAACTGTGAAATTATCAGAGAGAACAAGAAATTAGAGTAAATTACTATAGCTTCAAACTTGCAGTAGAATTACATTTATCAAAATTAAATATTACTCCTTTTGGGAGTAATTTCAGAACTTCGAAATTTCAATGGCAAAGATAATTTCAGTGTCTATGTGAATGTATGCTAATTGTAGACTATTGTGATGAATTAGATGCTGAGTGAATGAAAGTTGTAAAAATAGATATGAACGTGAGTGCTTTTTGAGTGATTTTCATGCTAATACAACAGCAATTTTCATTATACGAGACGTAAAGAGTAGAACAACAGCTATCTGTACTACTGAAGTTCATCCCTTTATTTGGGGGAATAGGAAAGCTGACGAATGTATAAACGAAAGCCTGCAACGTTGATTGAGTTTGAAGGAGATAAAAGTAGAATAATAAAAGGTTTTAGGTAAATGTTCAATATCACTCTGGTATACCAAATTCATACATGCTTCTCGTTCTTGGTTCGTTTTTAGCTTTCGTTTTTGCAAGCAGCTACGATTGATACGGCGGCTGACTTCATTTGCATGCTGTACATACAATGCTTTGTTGCATGATTACTGAGTCTATAATATGCGAGTGTTTAATTTTCACGTACAGTGTTTTCGTATTCTTGTGTTCAAATAAAGTTCAGCTACGTCAGTGTGTTACTCTTTCGTGTAGAAAGTACTGATCGCCTAGAATGGGAAAAACTGACGCTATTTGTCCTTGCATTCACATTATACTGTTGTTGCATTCTTCGAAAAGTATTGATAGCATCGTTGAATATTTATACAGTGACCGGACTATGAAAGCATCATTATACATGTATACAGTTCTCCGAAGTCTGGAATGGCTTTTCAAATGAAAGATGCTGGTCTTCGTCCCAACGCTATTTACACGTGGTCATGTACAAAAATGTGAATCTTGCTATAGGTCTTGACTTTATTGTGAGTATCTATAAATTATAAATATGCTCGCCTATACGACAATACATAAAGTGAGTGTACTAGAATAAGCGGGAGAACCTCAATATGTACTATGGGTCTCTTTCTCTCTTGCGTACGTCTGTCCTGATCTGATTACAGATGAGCCTAGTGGTCCCTTACGGAGCCGCTGAAATTTGTTTGTGTTAAGGATGGTTCACAATGAACATAGCTTTACGGACACAAAAGACAATTCTTACTATTACGATATTTATATTATATTACTATTTATATTCGTAAGAATGTTTTCCCATAACCTTGATTTTCCTTACAAATTTCGCGCAAACTCGCGCTGTCCTTGTGAACATGGTAAACATTAAATTCCAGTCCTTCTGGTAAACAATTGAAATGTTGACGGCGGTGTCAGCGTTGCTCACGTAATCCTTTGTCTTATACTTATATCTGTACTAGCTTTTAGCCCGTGCTCTGCACGGGTAAAAACTGATTGGTCATTAAATTTTGTATTATGTATGGCGCGAGCATTTGAAATCTTACAGAGATGATGAATATATGTGAGGAATTAGGGGAACTACGTAGGCGACTGGGTGTGAACGCGCGCTCGGTTGCGAACGAAAAGCTTACGGATGGTTCAGTGTGAACGACGCTTTACATAATGCTGTTTTGTTATGTCTGTCTCTGGAGCCTAACCATGTTGTTCATCCGTCTACCTTCGTATATTTTTATTACACATCGTGTCTTGGATGTCGCTCCCATATACTTATATATATAATTTCACACTGAAGCAACTACATATTCTTGTTCAGTTTCACAAAATTGCCGATGAAGTTGAAAACCTATAATAATGTGGTTCAATTTAAGCTGTATAGAATACAGCTTTTTAAAAATCCAATCTCTCAAATTTTGTAGATCTTCATCCGTTGATGATTCTTTGCGACAATAACTTATTTTTCAGTGGTATGAAGTCATGGTGTTGATGGCTGCCGTACTAATAAAATGTGCAGAATTCAGACAACATTTATGCGCGTGTAAACGACGTCGCCTTTATTGCGGTTTTATTTTAGTGTGGTGATACACGACAACCAGGAGTCTTTTCTCTGTTGAAACATATAATAGTACAACTCCATTGTATCGCATCGGTGACAACGGCCTTCATGCAACAGATCATTGTAATTGAATTCAGCAATGTATTCTGTGCCGATCTCATCACTAGTACTCGTACGTAAAAGTAAGTACTTATACATATAGCATGTTACAAATGTAAAAACTATGTCACTACTATAAAGACTATGTTTCTATTGTACAGACTACGTTACTATGTAGGAAGCAACCCGCCTTAATGGTGTTCAACGGCCCTCTCCGTCGTCCGCGACGATACTCAATTCACTTTCTATCGCACTTCTCATTGATTTTCCTTTATAGCTTTCCTCTGTCTCAGCGGTTTGAGGTGAAGGAATCATACACAATGAGGTTACCTGGGAATGTGAGCCATTCCTAATGATGATTTTTAAGAGGAACGAAATCCTACATTTATTAGTATTGACGTTGCAAGGTATACATATATAGATTATACTCAATTATAGTAAGTATCGATGGATTTGTTTAGTACGTATACATATGTAGTTCAGGTATAACGGTAGGTACACAAAGTTTCATGTGTAGCTCCCTGTTTTCAGCGTCAGTACCGCAGAGATTAGTCTGACATGCGATATGTTTGCCACCTTTTGACTTCTAGAAGGGTAGATCGAGAAAGAAGATTGGCACCTGATGTAGCAGAGTTTCGCTTTTTGTTGGATATTATTTATATGGCTTACTGTATTGAAGAATGCATGTGTGAAAAAGAGCAGCCACTTCTGGTGCTGTACCAACCATCTCGTTTTCATAGATACAGTTGCACTGATCCCCACGCTATCTATAAAGATACTGGGATGTGTGTATAGCTCTACTGCTAAATCTTGAACTTTCTCACTCACTTCACACCCGTCACATTCCATCTGGCCTTAAATCTCTTCTTAGCTTCATTTCCGTGAGGAAATCGGGTGACTCAGGATATGAGATCCACTGAAGTTTTTCTTCTCCCATGTTTTAGTCTTTCTTTTTTATTATAGCAGGCTCTATCTGTATGAGAGGGAAAGCAGAAAGATTTCTTCAATGACGCCATTCACTGTTTAAATCGAGCTTACCAACTCAATAAAGGTTGAAGAAATGCCCAAAATTGGTTTTTGGTTTATTCCATATATCTATTTCTAACTTTATACTTAAATTTAATATATCTATACGTATACGTGTATATTACTTCTTCTCAAGATCGAGTAACAAAAGTTCATCTTCTGATTTCATGCCTTTGACAACACATCAAAAAACTCAGCATGCACTTGAATTTTCCATAATATGCTGAGGGTTCTGTTAATAATGAATATTTTTCGAAGCCTTATCTATATTTATATTAATAATCTTGCATGGCATGATTTCAGATTGACTCTATTATAGTATGTTATTTATGTAGGATATGTGTATGTGTACATTATTGTTCGTAGGTGAAGTCTTGTATTTCTATTGATTACCTATATATGCATACAGTCTTTAGAGAAGGACAATTTGGAGTTTACAAGGATGCTCATTAGTCACCAAATTGACAAATAAATCTTGGCATATTTAATTATTTGCATATAGTTGTATATGTATATATATACTCACTGTATTGTAATTATTCTCCTCACTCGCTAACAATAACTCCCGTTGATGATACCTCACTTAAAGCAAATGAGTGTCTGCAAAGGAAATGTCATTTGGAGCGGAGCACACGTAAGTGTGTGAGGTAATTGATAAAAAGACAAGCGAGCATTGCAAGTGACAGCTTCGTAAAGGAAACTAGGCTGAAAGAGGGAAATGCATGCTTTGGAACGACGAGTCCATATTAGTGACACAATTTTCTTCTATGTACTGATTTACTAGCTGGGTTTGGCAATAGCATGAAACAGGGAGCATCTGGATTACTGAGTGGAAACACTATACATAGGATGTACGTTTATCTGTAACAATTCCAATTGTTATACAAAGTAAATATTTCCAAGGACGTCAAATAAGGATTCGTTGAATATAATTATTTAAATATTTACACAAGATTGACAAGGCTGTCGATGTAGCCAGTGCTTTTCGTGTTGTTTTATTTTCCATTCTATAAATTTATGAATATATTTATTTAGGCAGCGTATTATAATTTTCTAGTAAAACCTTGGAGAAAATGTGAAGGTAAGCCACAAAGAACCGCAAACTAGGGAATATTTTAAGGATAGTTTTTCACAGATTTCCTGAGTTGGAATTTTCAGCTCTATTTACTGTATTAGTGGTTACCTTGAGGGAATTGTTTGGTTTTGTTTGAAGATTTCTTCGTTCCGCTATGAATAATTACATTAGAAATGGAAGTAAAAACAAACAAGTGTAGAAGGTTAAACAAAAGGAGTACAATATGAAAATATACACGGCACGGAATGAGATGTACTCTAAGAAATTCACGGTTTTCAATGGTGGTAGATGTTCAGAGATAATTCTCTTGCTGTGCGTTTTGGAGAAATATTCTTTGATGGGAGTAAGAGAAAATGGGGACGGAGGAATTAGAAAGTGAGTTGATTCTCATGAGAGATAGGTCAAAGATGTACACGTACGGATTCTAAGTCATGCAATTACAGTGGAGCTAGGATCTTGTTTGGGTCCGTCCTGTAATTGCCTTGACTGGTTGAATACTGATTAGTCAGAGGAAAAGACATAATGAATGTCTACATAGCTCAGGCATTTCCTCCTTGTCATCACTTTCCAACACGGGTTACTGTGTCCAGAGCTTCTCGCCTAAGTTGATACCACAACGTATATAAGTATAAGTATATACCTAAATATGCTTAAACATTTCTATGCATATCTGTAAGCATGCTTTATCGTTTCTATGTGTTTGTAAGTATGTTTTCCATTTCGGTTTTGTTCTATTGCCAAAGGAAATCTCTGACGAACAAACGAATTTTCTCACCCTGGTAGTGGCATTTTATCACTGGAAGCTGTCATGGTAGATTATCCCGACCGTTGAGGTATTTCATGTTCAGGTTTTCAAAGTATGTTAATTGTTAACTGCCTGTATCTCTCCTTGAATAGCTGTGGTTACGTTTAAAAGAATGCAGTATTAATACTTACCATAGTGTATTGAAGCTTTAATGTACATATACTGACTTAAATGTAATGCTTTAACACCAATGTTGATATTAAAATGCATAGTTTGTTGTTGTTTTAATGCACCGTTGTTGATGTTTTATCTATGTTAGGTGGAATAATTAAAGTTATACAGAAATCGAAAGAGAAAGGTTGGTTTGGTGGATGGTTACTATATTAAGTATTGGGAATGTTTTAGAATGGATAAGAATGGCAAGGGCAGATGCATGTTTGAATGTGGTTCTCCTCCACTGGCATGCTCGCTGTACGAGGGTAGGTTTGTGTACATATAATAGAATGACTGTGGTCGGGAGCGGTTCCCGTTTACTTCGTGCTCTTCTATAACGGAGCATGGGAGAAGGAAGGATGCCAACGTTGGTGGTTTGTTCGGCCTCTCGGCTCAATGTATACTGTCTGCCCTGACTCTGTTCCCTCGCTGTTCGAATTTTGGCTTGGAGTTTACCCTACACTGGAGTTTGTTGCTGCTCCATTCGGGCTGAAACTCTGTGTGTGTGTGGATATGTACTTAAGGCCGGTGGCTTGCACGTTATATCCATTGAAAGAGAGGGAGAAAGAAATGGACACAGAAAGAGGCTGACGTTGTCGAGTTTCTTTTTCCTTTTCCCCTCTCGCAGTTTTCTTCTCCGTCCTGCACTGCGACTCCTTCCAACGTATACAGCCAGTCAAGTTGAGCTTACGCTAGGGAACAGTCACATTTCAGTGCGCTCTCTTCCTCCTCATTTTGCTACTCTGACTCGACTGGGAGCTCTGCACACGAATTCTCAACTCTGTGTATTGTACCTCCAGAACGTATACTACAAGGAGTTTTCTCAGTTTCTGTCGAGTTTCAAATTTCTCCTCTTTTCATTCTCTCTCTAGTGTAATAAAAACTTGGAGCAGCAGAGCCTTTATATACATGTATACACTTACATGTACTCCAGCCTGTGTCAGGGATCTCACTCTATTTTTCTCTCGTCAAATTCTGCATCGTATCGGTAGAGCTTGTGAACTTTTTGAAACTACCAGTGGACTTTTGTGGTTCCTCTTGTGTATTATTAACAGAGTGCGGCTGACCGTCGTAAAATCCGGGCTGCTGCAAAAATCCATCTATATATTTGTATGCGTTTCGCGGGGAGAACATGTGAGTGTTCATGTAAAGAAAATAGAGAGTGAAATACACTTCCGGCTACTTGGCGGATTCGTTGGTTTACTTATTTCCTCACACCACTAACGTTAGCTTGTCAAGAATTAAAATGCTCGGTTAAGCCTTACTCATCTGTGGGTGCCGGTTAACATGAGGACGAGGTTGGCTGAGTGAGCTCCAAATTTTGTAGAGAATATAAATTGTGCCACTTCAACAGTGTTTCGGTGGTGCTTTAAGTAACATTTCATGTGCTTGATGGTCGTTTTGTATATTTGATTGAACATTTCACTCCGCTCAACCTTTGAAAAAAAATATTGTACACAATTCTTTTGCAAGGAAGTCTCTAAAACGTGTGGGACTATTGGAATGTAATACGACAAATGAAGCCTTACGCCTTTTTTCGCGAAAAAGTTGTGTAACTTAGCAGAAAGAAGAGAAAGGAAACTTGAAGAAAGTGTAAAAATTATGTGCTAGAAATTTTAAAGCTTACTTATAGTTGTGAAGCGTGTGAAGGACTGGCAGAGTGGAAGAAATATGTTTTGTCGTATGTTTACTGGCGGCTACGACAGCACCAAGTTGTAAAAATATTTGGAGAAGTTAAAAAGGATTTTCGTTTAAGAGAGAGAGAGGGAAAAAGAGTATAAATAATAATCTTACAGGTCGTTATCTGTAACTTTTGGATGACAACAACAAAAAAAGAGTGCTGTAGATTACATACTTGAAGGGCATATGGTTCTATTCTTTGCACACACACATAGTTACACAGTACCTACCTACACGTGCGTGTGTGTGTAGCGAATATTAGACCCTTATTTTCCGTCATATATACATAGCAGCAGGAATTTCGTTGCTCTAAACTTTAAACGGTCTTTGTGTGTTCTGAGTGTTTGTTTGACATTTGGTTTCTTTATCGTTCTTGGCACGTTTTCTGTAGAAGGCATCTATCTCCTTGCAATCTATTATTATTGTTGTTAAGGAGAAGAAAAGGAGGACGACGTCTCAGGAGTGGGCCCACATATTGTTGGAGAAGGAGAATAAGAGAGGGAAAAATAATATTAGTTAATACAAAATCCTTCGAATGTGCAGTGAAAGTCAGTAAAGCTAAGTCCAGACGCTCATTTCTGAAATTTATATCTATCGTCGTGGTGTATGTACAAAGGACGGGAGATGGAATTTCCCCTTGAAATTCATAGTCCCTATAAATGAATTCGTATACACACATGTAGTTATTATAAAACACGACAACGAGATCAACTCGCCAGTTTGTTTTATTGTGATCCGATCTTATCCGATTAAGTATATTGTAGATTTGACCCGATTTTGACGACAGCTTTGGGTAATAACCTACGTGACCAGCTCCTTCTGCCAAGATTTCTATAATAATAATATCCCCAGAGCTTGATAGTAACACTATATAAATATCTACACATGTAAGTCCTTACATGTACACCGGAGGAACCTCGACAGGATGAAGAAGAAAAAGTGCAAGAGCGGAATTATGATAGTCATTCCTTTACATACATGTACATATTATAAATGAAACTCGTCGGGTTAATGGTCGTTCATGAGATTACTACACTACAGTTACGCTCTAAACATGTTTCTTGTCTTCGCTTAAGTTGTATTTGCTAGTACACAAGTATTGTCAGAAACTCTCATCGACTGGAATCGCCTCTGAGAGGTACTTATCCGGGCTGCAATACCAATAGCGTCAACTACGACACGACACTTTTTATAATTTCACGAGCAAGCGGGAAAAATCAGACAAAGTGCAGCACGTGTATATGCAAAAGACCGAGGTTTTTAAAGGCAGAAGGATTGCCTGCCTATATTTATGCACAGTTTAATGGCTTCAAAAGTGTACAGCCTATGCAGATGGTTGTAATTTGAAATCGTTGTGGACCATTATCTCCATTATTTTATTTGTTAGTGCCTACATGCCGTATTGAGTTAACGGGAATTTACACAGGAATAGGAATGTCTCTGGGATTTACATGCACTTGAATGGGAGGAGAACAACCGCGAGATTTTCAACGATATTACTGCTGTCGCTACTTACGACGAACCAAATACCCGCGAAGTATAGGATCGGTTAAACAGTAATCATTAGATTCTTCGAAAGGTTCCCTCAGATTTGAATACCTCGGTTTGAGATTTCCCTACGAGTGAGTGTAAAGGCAATAGTGCTTACTTTTACGTATGTAAATGGGCAGCAAGCTAAAGTGAACGTTGCGAACAATCATTCCGAAATTATTAAGAGTATAAAAAATATTCAAAATATTGTATACCAAAGATAAAAGATACTCCAACATACTTGATAATTCAATAAAAAACCTCGTGGGCTTGCCGTCTTTTTTAGTTTGTTTCTCAAGAACTAATATTAGTTTATGTAATAATCGGCCGTTTATCTTTGTGTTTAGTAGTAAAACTTTTACTACAACAGTTCGCGCAGTTCCAGTAATAGTTCCGGAAAGAGAGTATAATAATCCTTGTACACGATAGCATATACTTCGGAGGAAAGAACCCACCTATTTGTAAGATTTTGTCGTGTTCAGCTGATAATGACGATGCTCAACGATCTTTATGCATGGGATTGTGAAGTTGGAAGAGCACTGCAGATTCCAGTCAAGTGCTTCTTTCCTACTTCGTCTTGCTCCAGGTTAGAGATTCTTTCTTAATCCATAGTCTTTGATAATATAAGTTCCTTTGTATAAGAAGTATTCTTGGTATAGAATTTATGTTTCAATATACTTGATGTAAGAAATGTGTATCTATATTTAAGTATTCTTCTTAGTATAGGAATCATAAGAATCATGCATTTAAGTATTCGTGGTATAATAATCATAAACTTAAGTATTCCAATGGTTCCAATGAATGGTTTTGGATGTTCACGGAAATATTATAAATTATGCTTAAAATGTCGCTTTATGACCACCTCGGTAGTATACAGAAATAAATTTTGGGTGGTTGTTTGGTGTGTAATACGTGTATTATAGGACACACATAAGAAGATAATGCAATTATACTAGGTTACATAAGTTGAGCAGTGTTGGGACCCACAGTGTGTGTGAGCTTCTGTGGGTCGAGAGTGGTTTCCTAAACCTTTTAGTTTAATGATATCGGGTTGCAGCCATCCATGATGTAGGTAGATGATTTCTATAATGCAGGGAGGTTAAAAGGCTGAAATCGCTAATGAGAAACCTGTGATTTTGGAGTCTTATAAAAGTTGCATTATTTCTCTTCTTTCCCTTCCAAACTGTCATGGCAGTATATGTATGTGTAGGTGTGGAGCAATTCCATTTAAAGTTATTACTTATAGATAAGAAATGTGTTATGTATGGGGAGGAACGGGTCGCTTGTTCTGTTGTAATGGATAATGTATGTAGTTGAATGTGATGTTTTTCGTGGATTCGTAGGATCTCAAGAGCCTTTTCTTTTTAATGTGTCTCCTCTTTTTGTACAAAGCGGATATGTATTTCCATAGGAAAGCTTTCTGAAAGCTTATGTTCTTATGTTCATGTTCTCTAAAACGTTTGCATACATGACTTTCCCTTGGAAAAAGGTGGTGTGTATGTAAATAATTCCCGGGGAAAGGAGCATGCAATAGTGACATATTAAAAAGTATTGCCTTCTAAGCGGAAGAAGAACGTAAAATATTTGGCTGCGATATTTCCCATTAATTATAATGGTTAGGAGTGGCGCTTCCTTTGGAGAAATTGTGGGTGATTTACTGGAAGAATGCATTTTTATAAATTTGTTTTCTTCGTTCATGTTTCGGGTGATGGAAAGTTCATACATATTGCTCACTCATTTCCTTTGTCATGCAAGTACATAATACACCGTTGGTTCTATTTCAACAATGCAGTTATGTTTGTATGTATAAGGACGCAAGTGTAAGGAAAAAATAAAAAGCAAACCACAAGAAGATGAGACAGGAAGTAGCTAGATCTTCATAAATATTACGCTGAGTAAGAAAGACTTTCTATTGTATAGCACGAGGAAAACAAATTCACTTGCAAATCTATGTAAGGTTGAAGAAATCAATTACTTATAACACCCTTCTCCTTTTTACACTAAGATTGTTGTGTTTGTGCTTGATCTTATTGAGTGTATGATGAAAAATCGATCATTCCCAACTTATGGATCTTTCTTCTCGTCCTGTCTCACCCCACACATACTGCACACACTTTTACACTGGAAATATCTCAAGCTTGAATGGAATTTATGCATGCAATATTTCAAGTCTTATCTTTTTGTTCCTATTAAGGAGATTGTGACGGAAGTTGAGGGCTATACGGAGCTATGTATTTGCATCATTCTTCCAAGGTGAATAGAATGGAGTTTTATCATGAGAGTGGCAGAAGGGAGGAAAAATTTGTTTTTCTAGGAAATTTTATTTTCCTATCCAATTTTTCCTGCTCCAAACAACACATGTTTTCTCATCTCTATTCTTCTGCTTATGCGTTTATATGTATGTTTACGGCTCCTTCTATCCTGCCATATTATACATATGTATGTATTTCTCTGCGGTTTGGTTCCTAAATTTTTTGGTTTCTACTGTCTCCCTATATTTTGTGGGCTACATCGGAATGTTTAAAATTGAGGATGCTACATTTATTATGGGAATTCAAGTGTGGAGTTTCTCTCTTCTCTTGTTGTACTGAGCAAGAAAGAATATTGCAGAAGAGGGTGATGTAGGGAATTTACATGCAAGTGGGATATTTTCTTGGCTGAAAATAGTTACTTTGGATCGTTTTGTTTCTATCCTCTCAAATAGGTTGCGCAAGTTTTAGGTTGTTTATTTGGAGTTTTGGATGGTTTGTATTGTATGCAGCTTAGAGTTTGGAGCTCACTGCAGGGCTTCCGCTCCCCACACTTTTCCCCTGCCTTGGCCCTCTTCTAATTTGGAAGCACTTGGTCTATTTATTTTGCCTGATCTTCCAAGGTGTCAAAAGACTCAAAGGATCAGGGCTATAAGGACGGAATAGGGGGAAGCCAAGAATAAGGTTTCGGGGATGAAGATATGAGGACAAAAACAGAATGACTATTTCCGGCTTCTTTCATACATGCTGAGAATAGCAGACTTTTCCAGCTTGACTCACAGATACTTATATGTTCTGTGGGCTTTTAGCACTTCTCCGTCCGAACTCTTGATGATATATTCTTATTATTTCCTCCTCGTAAGCATACGGAGCTACTACATAAACACGCACTCTCCTCTGAAATGGGTAAATTTAGGTGATTTTCCGTCCTTACTTTGGTGAGCATTTTAAAAAGGTTTATAGACCAGTAGTACGTTGGTGCGTTCTTATAATCATGTACTCAAAATTACTTTCTCTACATATAAATATGCATCGTCTTATATATTTCCGTGCAATATTCTCAGGAACTACTTGGTTTCCAAGGTACTTTAGCAAGGTTAGGAAATCGTAATTTAGCAAATCCATTTGATACCACCGCGGAACCAACAGAAAACGTAGTATTTGAAAAGTGGAATGCTTCGCTTCCAATTCTCCTGCTAGAGATGGATAAATTGAGTTTGTATGTAGAAGCGTGTACTTTGAAGCAGTGGATGTATCTAAGTAAAGGTATACTAATGTAAGTAAAATACAAATACAAGCGTTAGTTACAAAAAGGGCGAAAACAGGATGAATAGGGTTTAACAGGGAAGGATAGAGACAGTTAAGAGGTTGCTACTACTTGAGCGTGTGCTTTATAAGAGTTGAATTCCTGTTGAAGCTTAATAACATTGGCGGAAGGAATGAGTTTAGGCTATCCGGTAATATTATGCATACGAGTATTCAAGTGTCTTTTGTATCTAAAAGCACCATATTTTATTTTGCAGATGGTCTTAAGAGTTGAAAAGCAGTAGTATTACTACTATATGCAAGTTAGAATCTCTTTCAAGCATCGGTACAGTACTGATACTTTGCGATGGTGTATTTTACATGGAAATTCTTCATGCTTACTTGAACCTTCGTGCCTTTTACGGTACTTGTATGCATTAAAGGGTAGATTCTTATCTTGGATCATCAACTATTATAAAAGATACAGTAACTCTCGCCGTTACACATGATCTTCCTTTTAAAAGCGGGAGTATAGCTCTAACATTAAGTCCCCGTTTTGGTTTGGAAGTCACTATGTGGGTAGTGCCATACGGAGAAATGAACGTTACTTTGTAAACGGTGGGTTTTAACGGTGGATTGTGTGTATGTGTGAATGTAAGCTTTTTCCCTTCGGTGGGGGATTTTTTTTGCACATGTTGTGGATTTGTTTGCACATAAGGTATGTAGGTGTTTGTTGGAGTTATACTAGAAATATGTATTTGTACATACAATGGCATACAATGTTTTTTCGTATCCTTATAGAGGATCCGCAGTTTGTCGTCGTATTTCATAGTGGATTTGGTAGTTACTGGTCGTGTCTGTGGAGGATTTCGTAAAGTGTTTCCTTGTACATATCAACTTTACTTGAGTACTTTGGCTATTGCATTGGCGGCGGTGAGAAATGCAAATTTTGGTTTAGAAATGTATACATACTCATATAAAATGTTTCCCGTCTTTAAAGAAACCATGCAGGTTCACAGCTCGTTGCTGTACACTTTCCTCTTTTTACCGTTTCCTTTCAAAAACCCTTGGGGAAGGGAGAGGAAGTGGTGAGAATATCTTGAGGAACATAGATACTGGATTAAAGAGATGGTCCCTGTATGTATAAGTCCAAGTTTACATAGGTGGGTGTGAGTATTTGTACTGATGTACATTTTTACCTACACAGTCTAGCAAATAGTATTGGTATACCATTAGAGCCTCTTCTATAGAGGAAGGTATTCCCTGAGCAGTTCTCCTGCTCTCTAGCATCTGTCTGCTAGTAGTTCTTGTTGTTGTTGCTTTTACTTTTTAAAGGGAGAAGTGGTACGTGGTAAAAGAAGAGCAGGACTTTGAGATGATATTATAAATGATGCTCATCCTGCTGTAATAGATTGAATGGAAAATGATCATGAAAAGCAGACAGTGAGTTGAGACTGGGAAGGAGAAATTACTAGTGTTGTTTAGTGTTCGTGTATTTTCCGAGTTTTTGTCTTTTTGTGCATAAATGCGGACCTGCAGGCTTTCATCAACATCCTGGCAAGCAACCTTCATCATCGCCAACTTTTAATCACCGGTGTGATATGATGATGACGTGCATTTCTTGTTATACTGTGAATTTTACATGTTAATCCCAAAAAATCCTTTTTAGACAGCTCATTGTATATGCAAAATGTGTCGGGCAGTAAAATCCTTTACTGCCTACATGAATGACAAGGATCACATTTATTTTTTAGCCAATTTTAATATTTTTTGTTCTCGTCAAGGATAAAAATATAAAATACTATAAAAACCGCCGCATGTATAAACTTTTTGAGTTTTTAATGGCATTTTCAAAAAAATTTACGCAAATATGCGTCGTTTTTTATTGTTAGGCTGTTATAGTAAGTACGCAATTTTGAATTACGGTAGTTGCTAACCCGTAAAATACGCGCCACAGGATTTAAATGTTAACTTACCTTGGAATTACGTTGGAGGAAACCCCAGGACGGTCTGGCTTTTGTCAGGCGTTGCATGAGCGACAGAGGAGTCGCTGAAGGAAAAGAACATTGTTCCATAATCCGTAGTTTTATCCTTCCCATTGTGTAGAACTTGCACTCATTGTGCGTACACGGGCGCTTGTTCCGCATGTGTTTACTATTGCGAACATTGTGTGCATAGATAAGGGCTATATACTTTGTATCTACAACGTAAATATTCATATATTATATTCCTGTGCTTATATATAGTACAGACATAGTAAATTCTGACGTGTGGAAACAAGGATTTAAAACAAGTTTGTTTTCCCTACGCTTTTACGCATAGAGAGATATAAGTACATATTATGGTGCGTGAATTTCATGTATATATTTCTTTTAATACAACACAGGGAATATGTGCTTTTAGTGAATATCACATGGTATATATGTACAATATATACCATACCATACGCCATACAGTAACAAAGTGAGAAACGAGGACGAAAACGGATGAAAACTCTTTTGCTAGTGTGAGGCTTTTTTATATGTACATGCACACTGCTATTGAATCCGGGATTGAAAATATGGTGACAGCTATTCCCCTCCGTCTCTGACTCATGTGGTATTATGTTCTCCCCATAAGTATGAAAAGGGTTTGGCCCTCGTTTTTGCATTCAGTATTGATTGATTATTCGCATTCAGTCAGTCAATGTTTTAGAGTAGTTAGGGGTGTAAAAATATATAAGTACAAAGAAAATTCACCAACACATGTAGCTAAAGATCCTTTTAGAGATGTCCAAAATCCTAAAATTCCCAGCATGAGCATTCTTATTGGTACTCCATAGTATGTATTTACATACCACATATGTTACATACTTGCACACATATTGCATTGACAATATTCTAAATGCTATTATATCTTTTCACCATAAGTATAAAATGTTAGCAAAGTGCAAATGTATACTGTAAGTTTACAGTTTACTTCTTGAATGAATTGTATAACCTACCATGTTACTTGCATACTCGTTGATGTAAAAACGAAAAGCAGGGTTCTTTGTGTACCACTCACTGCTTCCCCTTACTGCTCTCCCGTTCCATTCAAGTCGGTCACCCGTGTGCTTAGCCCTGTGGATACACACGCACACTGCTCTGCTGGAAGGGAGCTATAGATAACACATGAAACTACAGTATTTTATTATGGGTTAACGTTTCAATGGGTAAGTTTATATGTGCTTTGCGCCAGGCTGGGTTCATAATTAAACCCCTCCTACCTCTTATAATGAATCGAAGCTGAGCTGTGAGCTATCTTCTTCATCCCAACTCATGTATTGTAGGGGGGAAATACTAATATGCATTAGAATCAAAGGTGGCGGGACTATGTATAATTATATGCACTAAATATATGAGAATAGTATAGTAATCCTTAATAATAATAATTATACATTTAAGTACATACAGATTATAGTACACAGTACAGATATGTATATCAGTATATAGTTCACAGTGTATTAAAAGCGAAAGGTACTACTAATAAACATTTACAAGGCTGGGTATTAGTAGCAAACGGTACTAATATGCAAACTTATGGAGGGAAAAATGAGGAGAACGTGTCTAAAAAGCTAACTCCGTACATGATTTCACATTTATTTTGCGTATTTACTCGAAACAGTCTGTATAAGAACGTTATGTAATGTAAGGTTCAAACTGCATTGTAAGCAGCGGCACGTATCTGGGCTTTATTTCTTTCGAGTGTGATATATAGTTAAAGAGGAGCTTCGTGCATAAAATGGAAAGGTTTTATGTTTCAGCCATTCTGTAGATTCTACTGTTCTCCGAATGTTAGGGTCGCCTCCAGTCTTAAGTGTGTCTCATCTCTACAGCATTCTATTAGGCGATGGGGAGATTCAGAGAGATTACTCATCCAGCAGCAGAGATTTGCTTCATATTTGTTTAGGGCAAATCCCATGATCATGCTCCAACTCTCATCACATTATAGTTTCCAGTATTTGCTGATCCCTTTTCCATTATTTTTCTGTACGCCATATCAGCTTCATTACGCTGCTACACGCTTCGGTTTCAAAATTCTAGATTTTCAGGTCCCCAGATCTGTGTTGTGGGAGGACTTGTATTCGTATTCCTAATTTTGACTAAATTGGAAACAGTGATTTCTGTATTCCCCCGTATAATTTATTAAAAGGAAATGCTTGGTAAATTATTTTAATCATTATTTTCGAAATTTATCATGCAGTACTGGTAGGGAATTTTACAAACAGTAATTCGAAATTTTGCTTGTGTATGTTATTACACTAATATTGGAGTTGCTTGGAAGCTGCGTAAATTAATAAACAGTTAAGTGTGCAACACTGCACATTGCTTCCTGGAATGAAAAGAAAGTATAGGAACTACGAAGATGATGTGAGAAGAATGCTTAAGACTTTCACTTTCTTGTTAAAACGTTAGGCTTGTGTAGTCTCCCTTGTATATTTAGGCTTGAAGTTGATAAATAATCAATATGAAGTAAGGTTTTCACGAGGATGAGGGTCCTTCCCTTCCCCCCTGTGTTTTTAAATTGTAGCAGTGCTGTGTTGCTCGTCCAGCAGAATGGTCGTACACCTACATATATATATGTATGTGTTTAAAGAAAATCTCTGCTACTCCAATTCAGGATTGCTGTTCATACTGAGAATATGATTTCTGTTGAAAATCGATACTGAGCGTACATTTAAATTGCAAAAACCGGAGTTAGTACAAGATTTACTTGGCTTTCCGCTCTTCCGTACACGTACTTTGCCCAAAATATTCCTCTTTGCCTTGAAACTATTCATGCTTGTGTAATATGAAAACAGCCTTGTATTTTTCTACGCTTCAAATCGGCTTAAAATATTAGATCCCGAATGCTCCGCTCCACTTCCAAACGTAGGACTGTATAAATAGTTGGAGAGAAGAAACAAAAGGGAAGAATCCCAATGCGGATGGCCATTCCTAATAAGGTTTTCTATTTTAATAGGTTCGTTGTTTCGCCTTTAGCGAGGACGGCCGTGCGTCTCCTGAGCCTTGTAATTTCGGGGGAATGTTTTTTTAGTGAATTTTTTTTTATTTTGCAAATAAACGCAACTTTCGTAATCTAATATATTTACAATATAAATGCATTAATAACGTAAATATACTACACAAAAGACTAACATACAGGGAATTATTCTGTAAAAAAAATAATTGTTTTCGTAGTAGTTGGTAATCTATTATGCAACTTGTGGTTGCAAAACGTTACCAAAATCCTATTATGCATGATTTTGTGGTGAGTTTAAGAACCCTGTATGTTGTATTACAAAAGTAACGTATGCTATGATTCATTATAAGTCTGTTTTATTATTACGTGTATGTAAATCATGTGGTTCCGTAAAAGTTAACGGTATAACGTTTTGTCAAGTTGTTGTCTATACTTGCTTGTCCAGCATTGGATATACCCGGAAAGCGATTCTACTATATCTCCATGTGGCTTTTAAACTCGCTGCATGTTTTTCGCGTCCGTGTTTTTGAATAAGTGCTATCACCTGCAATTAGAGAGAAGGCGGAACCAGGCCATACAATTATTCCCAGAAGCAGTTTTCCAGGATTTCAACTTGACTCTCCTTTTGTTGTTGGTATTTCTATTGATGTGTTTTGAGTACGTATTTGTTTAATATGCTGAAGTGGGAAGTTTTTCCATTGTAGTTTTTGAAGTTTGGAGAGTAGTTGTTGGTTCTGGTTTTGCGGATTGTGCATTCTTGCACATTCGACTTGTAAATTAAATTAACTAGATTTATTTAAGGGACCGAGCTGTTGTGGAGTCCATATATTCTGCTGAAACATCTTCATTTTCGTGCATTGTATCTAACGTGTACCTCGAACCTACTTTTGTTTCAATTTTCTATGTATGTTCATTTCGAGTTTATGATGTGTTGCACACACTATAACTACATATAGGTATTGTGCTATACGTTCCTACATTATACGTATTCTTTTAATTCACTCCCACACAATATTATGGAATAATATTGATCCTATAAGAATTATTTCTTCCGTATTTTAACTTGATATAAGTACACATTCCAATTTAACTAATAAACATTGAGTAAACGTCGCTCAAATTCTTATACAAGGAGAAAAAACTGGCTTGTTACTATAAATAAGAAAAAGTTGTCTAGTCAACAAACCACTGAGAGACAACTTGGCTCTTGACCTGATTGCCGTTGAAATTGAATGTAAATATTGGTTTTTGTAGTTTCCACAAGCAATTTCTACAGCAAAGGGCAATATTTGGTAGACGACTTGCTATTTTTGATTATGCGTATTGATTTCGACGTGGTAATAGTAACAATTTCAAATCATGATACAACTATGTATTGTATGTCTGAATATATTTTGTTTCAATAATTGCGGCGTTTTTGTATACGTTGTCGAGAACTTTCGTGGTTTCTAGATGTAAGGCTTCGGTTATGTAAGTTCTAGAAAGTTTTTCTAAACGAGAATACATGGACATTTATGTTTTCGATGCAGCGTTCATGTTACCATGTAGTAGAGCATGAGATAACAGTTCCCGTATTATATGTATGTACGTCACGTACAAACACATAAACCTTTTAATGTTCGAATTCTTTGAGAACTTACCCAAACCTAACCCACGAAATAGTAGGTTAATCATGAAATAAAAGTTGTTTGTGCGAGATGTTCCAAAAGCTTTTAAGGCAATTGCTTTACTGTATAGTAGTTTGGTTCGCTTTGAGTTGTAACATTGCTGAATTTAAATATTGTTCCAGATCAAGATATTTTGTCTTTGGAATATTTTAATGGGAGGTTAAAAAACTGCAGCGCAAATACTTTTATTTGGAGATTGTTACACAGGACTGCAGTAAAAACTTCTCTGCATGCATGAATTATTCGCGAGGATTTCTGGTAAATTATAAGTGTTATATTCAAATACATTTCTAGGTGAAGATAATTGTATTTATGCTATTCAATAGTGATATATACAGATTATGGTAACATATCCAAATATATTTGTTAGTCCAATGAGGATTATTTTTGCGAGTATTGTTTCCAGACCATAACATGACTACATTTATTTTCTGTTTCGTGATGTGTTATCGATAAAATAATTTACGGCTAACTATAAATTCAGGAATAAGTTTGTCGATGCAGTAATGTCAGTACCATTAAATAAATGAACCTCTGAGTAATTACCTAATAATTGTGTTTCATTTCGTTAATTAGTTGAAAGACACTCAAAGAGAGTCAAACATTGTACTGCAATCAACTCTATCGTTTAAAGTGGCGTTGTTGGTAATTGTTAATTATCAAGAGACCAAAAGTTTAGCTTTGACATGCATGCTCTCTTTTTAACTTAACTGCATTGTCATCTAGAAACAAAGTTTGTACTGGATTATTCAGTCCTTGCGTGATTGCAATGCATTTCTTGCTAGGGAAGATCTGACTTTATCGTTGATGTTCAAGTAATCTACAGATATTTACTTAATATATACTTATACAACATCCAGAAAGCATTTTCAACTGGTACAAAGACAACTATAGCAAGCCTTGGTTGCTGGAAATAGACTTCATGAGGTAGATATATGTACAATAATTGTACTATAGATACTCCAAAAAGTTTGTCTGCATCTTTAAGATACAAGTGCCTATTTCTAAGCTGTGGAAACTGCAGTTTTACTGCAAAGTTGTGTAGTTCTCACCGAGCGTGCACGCTTCGAAGATTATGAGCTCAGCAGTAAATAAACAGAATCATGAAGCCATACGGAGCACATTAAAGTTGCAGTTCACGATTAAAATCCCACTTTTTAGGGTACTTCAAGTATCGTAATATTTAGAAATACTCACCACGTTTATAGAGCATTATTATGCATGGATATTTCAAATTAAATGCGTTTGTGAAATTAGCTCATTTGTTTTGTTAATATGCACTTTCTGGAATGGCTGAAAAAATGCTAAATAAAGAACTTCTTGATGTTTCGATGTTCTGCTGCTACTCACTAAAAGGAAACGGGAAAAAGAAAATTTAAGAATTTCCTTATATCATAAGCATCAGCGTTTTTCCCGCAGGACATTAAAGAAAACCAAACTTGATGCGGTACGGAAAATTCCTGTAAAATTGCACGATTTTCGCCTGCAGTATGGAAAATTTCCTGTAGTATCACAGAATTTTGTCTTTACCATACACTCTCCGCCTTTCCTGCAAGTGCCAAAACCAGATACTTAAGGCAAATTCCTTACACTTTTTGCACTTTCTTTGTTGAGATAATCCCTATTTATTTTTTTTCTGAGTAGTAGTTCCAAGGTCTGTATCGGACTCTACAGATAACCAGGAATTTTATGAATCGACTCTATTTTTAAGATTAAAAAATTGAACTAATTTTTCAAAAGTTCAGAGGATTTGCAGAATCTCGTTCTGGCTAGAAACGAGAATCGGGCTTAAATATCTGTGGGTATTAATTTAATATCTGAGAATGACTAATGTCTTGGGGTAGTAATATGCCAAATTAAGCATGTTATTATTTAAAAAATTACAGGATTAAATTAAGCACAATGGTTGTAACTCCCTGAATTTAATTTGGCGGGTTTTTGACTCTCACCCTGAGTGCTATTGGGTGCATTAGTTGTAATTATAGCGCACACTCTTTCGTACTGTTCTCCAAGTAAATAACAATAAATCCATTATATTCACACCGCTGTATGCACATATCCAGCCCTTGGTGTTAAATTACTAAAAGTTACTATGGAGAGCTGGGAATGAATGAGCTTGAATGAACTTTCAAGGAGATGAAATGTAATGGCAGTCTCATGTGATACGGAAGGGAGAGCTAATGTAATCAACCGTTGTGCAAATATCCCCCCGTTATACGTACTTGCCCCTACATTCTCTTCATAGTATCTGTACGCACGTACATGATTGTATTTCTATGCATGCATATACACACATATCTACAGTTACATGTGTCTGTGATCGTGTGTGTGAACTACCGAGGAAAACACTACTCTAGTACCGGGTTTGAACGGACATGACAGGAAGCAATTCTGCACCAGTCCCTTTTACACAGGAACTCTGTACATGTTGTAAGTGCTGAGTGAATGAGCTGCATTTTCCTCTGTCTCTATGTTTTCCTAATGTATTTAAGTACAATGTTGAATGTGTGACCGGCATTATGTGCACCATTTCCATTTGCACGTCTCCTCTATAGGAAAATGATTTTTTCCTCAGGCTGACTTTTCTCTTTAAAGTGATATTTGCTACGTTATTGTCTACATATACTTTTATATAGTGTACCAGTCTGCATTCACATGTATACAGTAGGTAATATAAAACGTATATTTAAGCAAGTGCTACATTCGCTAGTGTTTTGTTTTATTTGCTACAAATGGCCACTTTACCCATGGTTCTCCATGAAAGAGTTAACGAGTCAGGGAATTTTCGCCACCTTGGAACGACACTGACTTATATGTTCACCGTTGCAGCCGACAAACTAAAAACCAAATGTGCAGTCGTTATTGAGTATGGTGAACTATACTGCCTCTTATTAGTACTTGCCTCAACTTCTGGATCGTGTGAAAATAGCTTGTGTGTTATATGCAGGTCTCTTTGACGAACAAATGATTATTTGCAGTAGGTCTAACATACTATTATATGCTATGGATTGTCTGTGCAATAATGATGATCATACTTCGAATATGTCTTACATTCAGGAAATACTATAAATTAGATGTATATAACTTCATACATATACTAATACCAGGGTTGCATTAATGCCACAAAGTTTTCATTTTTGCCATGTCAGGCCGGCATAAATGGCATAAATGACATTTGACATAATGACAAAAATGGCACAAATTATTTTTACAAAATACATTTTTCAGTCATTTTTTGGTGTGATATTTGCTGAAGGCATTTATTTCAAGCATTTTATCGCGACAAAATATTTTTTGTCACCATCAAAATATTTGTTTTTCAAAATTTTGAAAAAATTGAAACTTTTTCACTTGTAACAAGCACTAAAATTTTCAAAATAACGCTAAATATATGTACCTTTGAACAATTATTTACTTGTAATACGTCCATTGAATCAAATTTTGTACTTAAAAATTTATAGTGGTAGATAAAAAATGTTGTAAATTCCTACTAATTTTTTAAATTTATGCCACTGGTGGCAAAAACCTTTTTTGCCATGTCAATTTATGCCATTTATTTCATGCCACTTTTATGCCACCCGTGCAACCCTGATTAACATTATTATCATCATAACACAAACGTAGCTTAAAACCATTTTAAGAGATGTACTTCCTACAGGAAACGCAGAGATGAACTCTTAGTATCACCTATGTTATAGGTTGCTTGATGCCACGTTGTTTTTGTTTCCATTGTTACTGACTATACATACGTCTTTACTAATTTACTGCGATATCGCTCACAGGTGAGCTACAGATATGCTGCCAGTATTTACTATGTATGTGCGCGAAGTTGATTGACCCTCCTCATCTGCAAGCTGAGTTCAGTGCAACTCATCGACAGTGCCTTCCTTGTCGCATTCCATGCTGTCACCCAGTTTTATCCGTTCTTTTTAGATAATAACAGCAAAGTATGTGTGTATGTTTCTAAATGCTAGTTAGAAATAAGAGATACATACATGCATGCATGCAGTCATGCTAAATTGCAAGTAGCATCATAATCTTTATTAAAATCTTACTAGCTCAAAGATCTGTATACACAACAACACAGCGTGTCGTTTCTAATCGATTAACCTCTAAAACTTTAAGTAATGCCGTAGCCGTTGTATTGAATTTTGTAAGTGGTACATGTAGGTAAAGTTATAAACTGATGAAACCGGCGACGAAGAAGATTGTTTTCTTGTTCGGATGATAACTTACAAAACATGAAGAACCAAAATGTCTTTAAAATTGAGATGACTTGTCGCATTAGTAATAAGGCAGAAAGTCATTTTTGAAGTTCATTTTATTATAGCCTTTTTTGAAGTAGCATTTAATGTGCAAAAAACGTGTACGGGTTTCATGGCTTCATAAAAACGGTTATTTACCTGCTTAGCTCAACTACTGATGATGACTTCTTAACCCGATCAGGTATTTGAGCATTAATTTAGCGTGCAAAATTTGAACTGGGGTGTTGTACTATATCTATTTACAAGTTCATAAAGTAGTCTCGTTCTACTTGAATAAACTAATTTTGCTAGAAAATATAATAATGTCAACTGCTTTTTCCTTGACGACTGCATATATATATTCTTGTTGTGAAGTTTTTAAGTTCACTGCCAAAAATTTTGTTGTCTTCAAAGTTAAATAAAGATGAATTTGAGAAATTTGATCATCAACAATATATAACAAACCTAACCATTTTGCGTTGTCTTTTGCTCCTCCGTGGTGCACTAAAATTCCTAGATAATCAAAATCATTTATTGATTCATAAACTTTAACTAGTAGTGCAGCTGCAGCAAACTGCAACAGTACAGTAACAGTTAACAGTTGCTTGAATTTATTTGAGAATCTCTATTTCTCTAATTCTCAAGCATCATTCACAAAAGTACAATACAATTTAAAAATCAAGTGTCAACAAGTCAGCTTAGTCAACCAAAACCAAACTGTCTTTCTGTTTCTGCTTTGGCGTTTGGCCTGCTGCCAGTCATTATATAGTGTCACCTCGTCTTCGCCGTCGCGTCGTCTGGTATCCTATTACACAAACAATATTGCTTTTATTTCAAATCAACTAGAAATACTCTAATTTAGTTACAAAACAACAGTAAACAGTGTTATATAGTCTCACCAACAATCAAACCACCTCTAACGCTCTAACTCAAGCAACTGTCGCATCGCAAATCGCAACTCGCAACGGGACTCACGCTTCCCAAAAACAGGAAGTACATTAGAACGCAAGTAATACAATATTATAATTTACACATTCCATTTACCTATAAGTATAAAATGTTAAATATAAAGAGCGTAGTGAGATTTAGAAAAAACTAGGAGATAATACAAACGGTAAAGAGCTTTCTTTCTTCTATCATAATTAATAATTATCATACAATCATAAGTTTGAAATTAAATTAATTTCTAAACACAATATTAATTATTGACAAGATAAGTTATACTTATAGGTAGTCAGAATCAGAATCAGAACGTTGCGTGTTGCGTTGTTGAGTTGTTGTAATATGGAGTCTGGGTCTGGTGGAGTCCATTTTACTATACTTATAGTTATTGCTCAAACTATTATAAGCTGAACGTTGACATCGTAGTTGAATTTTGAGATATTGTATACACTGCCATCTATTTTCTATATAGTCACGTTCGTATATTGTTCCTTTGTTCTTGTATAGTATGTGTACGTTTACATTATTGTTAAAATTCAGTTGCGGAACTTCGCTCATTGGCTGAAATGGTATACATTGTCTACAATGGCAATACCTACCACGTTTATAAATTATATTATCCTAACGTTGGCAGCCATTTTGTGTAATGGCATTAAAGACTATTACTTACCCATATACTGTCATTACAGTTCTGGTGGCGTCAAGAGATCTTTCCTATACTTCAATATTGGTGGTTAATCTAACTTCGCTATCTCTGCAAAGAATATCTTCATCTTCATAACGCTGTGTAGTGGGATTTAGAGTGGAATTGTCAGTAAAGATGGACAAGCTGAAGATGGACATTGAGCAAGAAGGAGATTCGCTGTCAACTTCAGTTACCAAAAATGAGGGTTCAATTCTGCATGATCAAGCCAGCGCCTTGGAACACATTGTGGACAAAGAACTATTTGGACTAGAGCAGTCAGACGTCGCAGCTACAGATGATACAGAAGAAACGGAAATATCTACAGCGAGTGGAGGTAGCCGGGTTTAATTAAATGTTCTAACTTTACTTATAAAATCTACTCTCATTATTATTAAATTGCTCTTATCTGTTTATTAAATAATTTTTTATGAATTTTTAATTTCCAGCTTCGACCAAATCGTCCAAAAGACGTAAGAAACATCGTCGTAGAAATAAAAAGAAGAACGTAGCCGATAGTCGAAGCATATCAAGGGGTTCTTCTACAGAAAAAGTCACAAGTTCTAACAAAGATTCAGAGGTAGTGGTAACTACTTATGTTTGCTCATCTTGTGAACTTGACAAAGTACGACAGCTTATTGATGACGACGAACGCAGTCATGTGCGAAAACCTTTCGCTACCATTGCTGAAGAAGAGAATATGGATCCGGAAGAAGAAACTGTCGAAATAGTGTACAAAACCAACCTTACCGAAACGGCAGGAACCCATGATGACGAGGATGATTTGAGTAAATTAGAAGATTCGGGTATAGACGAACTATCTGAGAGATATGGCGTCGATTTAAAACGAGATGAACAAGTGATCAGTCTACTACAATCTAACTCATCAATTCCTGTAGATGGCGCATCGGCACACACCCATAATGAACTGATTCCAAATCATAATCATGAAAAGCCAGGTGATGCTCTTCCGACAACTGAACAATATTTACTTCTTGCTAATAATTATATTAGCAACGGTTGTAAGCTCGTATCAGAAAGGGAAGAAGTGAGTTTGAGTGCTTATGACGAAGATGTTACTGAAAATGGTGGCGAGTTTCAACTTGATTCCGTGGTGTCTGAAACATTGTGTGATTTAAAGTCACAAGCCTCGAGTAAATCATTGAAATCAAACAAATCCAACAAAAGTAGTGGTTCGGAATCTAGAAAATCTAGAATTCACAACAAATCTGGTGCGTCGCAAAAATCTGGAGGAAGTGATTGCAATTTTCCTGAAGTTAAACACTCATCTTCGTGTGATGCTTCACAGAAACCCAATGCGTCCAGTCGCAAGTATTCATCAAGGGCTTCAAACAAATCAGATACGTCAAATAAATCTGGACGAATGAACAAAGTTGATGTTGCTGCAGCCCAACAACCAGTCCAGGTGGATACGTCACAGAAATCTACATTATCTGACCAATTAAGCACTGGCAGCTCGCGAAGTTCAAAGTCAAAAAGGAATCGCAAATCCCCAAAAGTAGGAAAAAGTGAGGAAAATATCGTTGACAGTGTGGAAAAATCTGGTTCTTCTAAGCATTCGTCCAGGAACTCTCGGCAATCGACAAACAAATCAGGGAAAGGCAGTAAAGACAACAGTTCTAAAATCAAGTTGACTCAGGAACCATGCAACCCCAATGAACAACATCTAGCATCTCCAAAATCCGATAAATCCAAACGTTCCCAAATATCTAATAAATCATCACAGCATCTCGAAAGCTCAAAACAATCCAAAGAACCGCAGTTATCCGATGAGAATATTGTAAAGCCTGTTTCTGAAACCATGAGCTCCTCGGCAATGGAAGATGAAGACCTTGAAACTGAAGATGAAGTGGAGGAAATTGAAGATGTGTCAATTAGGGAAGTTATTTTGCAATCTCAGCCCGAATTCAAAAGCAATTTAGACATATTGCCAGTTATCTCACCTCTTTCTCGCAAATTAGAAAATGAAAACTCACTGCAGTCCCCGTGTGATATTCTGGGAAAATCAGCAAGTGCGAATAAGTTTGACCCATTACGAGAAAGTAATGACGAGAAGCCATGCTATGAGATAGCTGAGTCAGAAGATTGTGGAAGTAGAATTTTAGCAGAATTGTCTGAGAAGCCAATCCAACTTCCGGCCACCGGTTCGGAAATTAAAGGACAACCGGAGAACAGTTTTAACCATGAATTTCATCTTAATATTCAGAATATTGCAGCGCTCGTTGACGAACCAGAAATTCATAGCGATTATCACCAGGGTATGGAATTTGCATCACAGAACCTTGAAATGATGGATAATTACCAAGATTCTGAACCAGACGACCCAATCGATTACAATGACGTATCCCCAAAGCAGTCACAAGATGCCGTCTATGAAAGTATCCTAAACAAAGATGAGGCCCCACTTAGCCTTGTTTTATCAGCAAATAAAGCGACCACTGTGAATTTATCTGCATCTTGTTCCAATACATCTTTAGACTCCATAGCAGAAGCTCTACGACTCCCACAGGTTCCGAATCCAAGTGTTGCCAATGCCGACGGACTGCAACATATTTCACCTTCAATCAACCTCACGAATTTTGCCCGCTGGGTTGGGGATATTTGTTCAACAAAAGAGATGCAGGATGCTTCTTGTGATAGTAAACAGAGTTTGGAGCTGGCACCGATGGAACCGAATGAAATTCGCTATTCCCCAGAAATTTGTTCTGGCAATAATAATAACTCTGAAGATATTAAAAGTACGGACATATTATCACCGAAGGCTTCAACGAGTGATCCAGAAGAGAATGTAGAGGTATTTTTTTTTTACTTTTGCAACTATTTGTGTACCTTTTCATGATCTGTAATGTTATCATAATTAAATTTATATTTGTGCTGTAACAAATAAGAGTGAGTAACATTACATTGTTGTTATCGTCCCCTTCAGGATCATTTGAAAACCGGAAATGTAGAAATTTCAAGTGAACAAAAGCTTCATTCCGAAGGAACTAGAGATGCCGTCTGCACAGATTTCCTGGGACAAGCTGAAATAAGTAAGAAATACATGAAAAAAATTAAAACAATTACCTACCCTTACGTCAAATTTTTTTCGCGTAAACAACTTCAAAATAAATTAATCTGAATGAACTTGTTTGTAGGACCATCAGAGCGGACAACGTATGGATCAATATACAACTACGGTTTCGCCGATCATCCTGACGTATTCATAGTAGAAGAATGTGGTGTTCTTCCTATCAATAGCGGAATAGCATCCTGTTCAGCAGAAGAGTCGCAGTCCCAAGCTTCCACTGTTTCAAAAGGATCGCGCTCGTCCAAAAAGAGCAATGCTTCAAAATCGTGCAAATCCAGCAATAACAAAATGTCACCAGAAGCTTCAGACAGGTCAAGTAACTCTACTGCATCAAAAGGCGAGGAATCATCTCAAGTGAACCAACCACTTGGATCAGATACTTCCAAGAAATCCAACAAGTCAAGTGCGTCTGAGAAGTCAGGCTCTCAGAGCTCTAAACATGCGAATGGAAGTCGAAAATCTTTGAAAAGACGAAAAAGCAAACAACTTGAGGAAAACGCAACAGAAAATTCGGCATCTTCTGGGAAAAGTAGAAGTTCTCAAAAGGTTACCATCAAAGCAAACAGACCGTGTAAAGATGAAGCTCAAGTACACAGTACAAATTATGGCCGACAGTCAGATGGGAACAAGCGGGAAGTATCTCAGAAATCCGAGTCCAAAAATTCAAATGCAAAGTTGCAGGAAATAATCTCTTCAGAACATGGTCACCAGATTTCTCAGCATTCGGATAAAGTGATTCACAAGCCAACATCCGAAGGCATTAGCTCTGCAATATGCGATGATGACATTGAGACTGAAGATGAAGTTGAAGACATTGAAGATATGTCAATTCGGTCCGACCGCGTCAGAGGGCGACATGTTAATCTCACGCTACCTACTCACAATCCTCTTAACTTGTCATCGTATGTCGCAAATGTATGCCAAGAAGCTAATTTGCCAGAAACTCCTTCCGACTCAAATCATTCTACTGACCACAGAGCTCTAATGGAAAAACTACATGTAGTTCCTCGGGATGAAATTTCAGGCAAGTCTGACTCTGAAAAATCCAAATCGTCCAAGAGTTCCAGCAAATCTATCAATAAGAATAACAAGTTATTCGAAGTCCCTGTCGTAGCCGACGACTGTGTGACCGCCAATGCCAACAAACCCACTGAAATATCATCCAATGCTTGCTCCGACGCTTGTAAAAGTGAATGGAAAGAAAGGACTGATTCTGTTTTCATGGACACTAAGTCAATTCCCCAAAACTCTACTTATCCAAGTGCCGAAAATTTTGCAGATCCAAATTTGAACCAACGGCCCCCGGTATTAAATACCGCTCACTTAACTCGTATTGCCCTAATCAAGCGGTTGGACCCCAAGTTAGTATCATTTGCTCAAGAAGCTGTTCACAATACGATTGTAAAGGCACAGGAATACGTTTATACATCCGGTGAAAGCGAGAACTGTACTTCCCCACACACTCCACTGACCGCTACAGGTATTACAAATCAGGCAGAGCAGCATGACGCCCAAGGTATTCCTAAGCAAGAAACTAATTTTCTATCAGGAGCTCATGAAATGATGGATAATTATCAAGATTCTGAACCGGACAACCCAATCGATTACAATGAAGTATCCCAAAAGCAGTCACAAGATGTCGCCTATGAATGTCTACTAAACAAAGATGAAGTCCCACTTAGCCTTGTTTTATCAGCAAATAAAGCGACCACTGTGAATTTATCTGCATCTTGTTCCAATACATCTTTAGACTCCATAGCAGAAGCTCTACAACTTCCACAAGTTCCGAATCCAAGTGTTTCCAATGCCGACGGATTGCAACATATTTCACCTTCAATCAACCTCACGAATTTTGCCCGCTGGGTTGGTGATATTTGTTCAACGAAAGAGATGCAGGATGCTTCTTGTGATAGTAAACAGAGTTTGGAGCTGGCGCCGAAAGGGTCGGATCAAATGCAGTCGATTCCGAGAACACGCTGTGTCGTTGATAATGTTGATAGCCAAGTGACAAATGATTTTTCGGAAACTTTGGGCGAGATCGATGTGGAGGATGTGGAGTTGATTGAAGACATGTCTGAAGATGTAAGTGAACGTGATGAATGTATCTGTATTTTTATAAACTGATTCTAATTTGTCCTTTGTTGCCGCATAGTAGCTAATCAAAACTTAAATTATTCTGCTTTTATTATTTATGCCACAGCTTTCGGTTGATAACCAAGAAGAGATGTCAAATGATAAAGAGTTGCTAGAAGAAATTTTTGGTAAAGAAGAAAGTTACATGCATGAACTGGAATTGGGGAAAACGTCCATTCCCGAACCTCCACAGTGGATTATTGATCCAAAAGTAATAGAGGATGCTGTGGCGGAGTCAGACGGAACGGATGACAGAGGTTTGAGTTATATTCTATATCCCATACTATATATGTTCTATAATACTACCATGAAATGAATGTAGATTGAGCTTAACAAATAGCCTAGTTTTATTGTGGTTGAAGTATTTCAAACATTCGTGATACAACGAACTAATGAAAAACTTTATGTATGGAGGCACTATGAAGATTTTGAATTCATGAAAACGTAATTACCTTTTTGAAACTTGTCTTTTCCAGAGCCAGAGAAGACCTCATTTATTCAGTCAATATTCAATTGTTTTGGTAAGAAGCATCGTTCCAGAAAATGCAAAGACGAAGACAATACTGATGCTACTCCGTACCAGAACACAAGCGGACGTAGCACGTCCCGACCCAGACTCAAGTCATTCTCTTTGCCAAGAAGGAAGAAGTAAACTTTCAATTTTGAGAAATCGGTGAATGTAATTTGTACATATACATATATGAACGAATAGTTATAGCTGGTATACCTATACATTGTGGTAGGGTATACTATTCTGAATAAAATGCTTAATGATGATAAAAGGTTAAACAACATATGAGTTGACAGGTACTGGGAACGTTATTGTTTGTGCCATTTAATGAGCTTAGTTGTGTGATTGAAACAAATAATTATGTATATTCGTGTATTTGCAATATTTAGCTGAATCAAACAAAACCAATGAATTCATTCCATGTATCATTCGTAAAATATGTTGTTGAAATGTACATCATTTAAAGGGTATTGACATTTTAAGTACTAGGAATAAAATGAATATTTAAATAATTATTAACTCTTGCTTGATACCAAATGGCCTCATCATCACGCATTTGTGTAGACGTACCAGTGTCCTACGACAATAAACTCAAACCAAATCACATCTGATTCATCACTATGTATGCATACTATATGTACGGCTGTTTTCGTCACTGTCCCCTGGAATCGATTTCGCGTGTATTTCCTTAGGGTAAATAACGAAGAAGTTATAGTTTGTCACAATATACATAATTTACTGCATTCGTTTCCATACAAGTTTTATTGTTCCTACTAAGTCTGGATTCTCAAAAAGACCTCGCCAACTCTGGAAACCTTAAGAAATATGAGGACAAAGTAGTTCACGAGAAATGGAAAAGAATATAGTTTTTATAAACGAGAATTCATATCATAGTTCAGTTCCAGTAGTTATATTTCCTCATTGTGTACTTTTCTTCAAAAGCGAGCACGTATGCATGCTATACATATAAGTATAAATAAATATGAGCTCATCTACACTGCAATCCCACCAACTCTCCCACTAATGCATGAAAATTGACAAAGTGACTATAGTGACTTAGTTAAAGATGACATTCTCATGACTGGACGAAAAAGTTTTCAAACTACCTGAAATGTAACTTGGGGGTATGTTGTGACTCTACCCGTGAGTTGTCGAATTCATGCGGAAAACTTTTCCTTTTTATTTTGTGCATGTGCGAACATTTGTTGAATGCTGAGTTAAACAATTTTCTACAGGGAGTCTCTTTCCAGAAAATTTTCCACCCATGCACTAGCCAAATTAAACGAAAATCAGATTTCAAATTGACTTGGTCAGCATAAAATAGTAAGTTAGTGCTTTCAATATTCTACTAGTAGCATGTTTCCATACCCATGAATATTATGGGGAAATAATAAGGCGTATTGACAAAACTCCATTGTACATCTTTTTTCTAAAGCATACCTAGATTAGGCACATATAAGTGAATGATAGCTTTTGTTCCCTGGACAAATGTAATTCAATATTTCAAGTCAAATGGATTTTGGATAGACCCAATCATCCTTTGTCAAATAAAGTATATTACAAGTTGCATCAACGAAAGTGAAGATGGAGAACTGTTGTGTGAAATTCGTACAATATAAAAAAAGTTTATGGATATAACTTTACATAGTTTTCTATTATATGCATGATAATCAAATCCCAATGCATCTCACGACTTTATTAGCTTTTCTATTATTTGCAAACAGAAAGTAAATTTATTACCAAGTATTTTCCCGTATGGTATTAACTTTTACACTCTTTTACAGAAATCCCAAGAGAGACTAAAAAGAATGTTTTAGCATAATGACTCCTCCAAGAGTTGTAATGGCTTTAAAAGTTTGGAGAAGAATAAAAGTGCATTGAAAGAAACATTGCACTTTAGCAGTATGTCAATGCAGATAATACTCTAGAAGCACGGCAAAGACTATTATGTAGTCTTGGAGTTGCTAGTTGGCTAAAGGTTTGCTTGATTCCCTAACTTAAATGCTACGAGTGTACGCCTAATGCCAGTATTAGGCTGAATGCAGGGGAAAATGCAGTTTTGTATGCCTGCTTGATGTTTTACTTGTTCATTTACTTTATACTTTCAAGCCACAGGGCAAGTCTTTATAGACCTTGTAGAGTGCATTCTTTACAGTAAATGGGAGTTAGCCATAGAACTACGGCAAATGTCATGGGTATTTTCTTTTTACCGTTGGAAAATTATTATGCTCTCTCAGACGGTCCTAAACGCTTGTGATCATGCAAAATGCATGTTTATTTTCTATGTATTGCTACTCTGCTAAAATACGGCAACCGCATATCAGCTATAAACGTAGCTAACGAAATGAAGGAATCGTCAAAGTCTTGGCAAGGCTTACTCTTACATACTCGATAAGTCCTATAAACACTGTATACCGCTTTTTAGTTGCTAAAGGAATGTGGCATTGCAGTCTCAACTTACGAAGCATAACCAAGCAGCTAATGCAGCTTCCATGTCAAAAAATGTTGAACTTAAAAGGTTTAATAAAAAAATTAGCGAAAGACTTGTATTGGCGACTATGGTGCAGAACTACAAAAAGTATACAATCAAAATGTCATTATACCTTTGTAGGAACTTCCTTTATTTTACAGCAGTCATATAAGTAATAAACTTCCTTACAATTAGCAATAATTTATTCTTCAAGCTCATTATATCAGCGCTCTCTATTGTATGTACTATGTAATAGCATATTGGAACCTCTTGTATAGTAAAGCCCTGTTTTCTGATTTTTTCCTTCCCGACTACTTCATTATTTTATACTACAAATACTGCCCTTATTACATACTGCAGTCCTTTTGATTCCGAGGGACGAATAGTAGTTTTGGAAGTTAAAATACAAAATAACCACGCTGTAATCATAACCGTTCCTCAGGCTTGATATTTTGATGCCTTGCTAAATACATATAGTTGGTATAATTGTAAGCCTCACCACGGCGACCAGCGGCATTTAACCAGCATGTTCTTTTAACATGTGCTCATTTGTTCACTTGTCTACATAAATACAAGAAAATTCTCGTATGAGGGCTATGTAATTCATTCCGTACAATTTGACACCATATAGGAGGAATATGTATATGAACATTGGTGGAACAAAGATGACACATGAATATGTAATTTATAAATACATTATTAAGCGCACTGTATAAATGCTGAAAACAAGAGAAAGTTGATCAGTCTTGTAATTTAAACTATGCATGTAAGTATAAGTATATATATAAACAGGACGATGGAATAGATGGGTTCAAATAATCATAGTGCAAACAATAAGCACACTTAGTTGAGTTAGTGCTCTTCTAAGAAATATAATATGGACTTTGGATGACTCGTCCGCAGTGATAATAATTTTTTTCAGAACATATCATCAACATATACAGATAGTAAATGTAGCAAAGCAAAGGGAGGAATCAAAATGCCTAGCACATCCTCCTCCGTGTCTGTAATTATTGCAAATTGGAACTGTACAAAAAAAGGAGTATCACAAAATGAGATGTTCGTCATCTGCATGAAGCTGAAATGAATTCTAATATTGATTTACATGTCCTTACTTTTGCTCTTGACTTCTGCATGCTTGTCTGCATATACATAAGTATGTTATACATGCATATGTATATACAGCATAATTAAGTGTATTTGTTTACTTTCTAAGTTGCAGTTTTAGTGTTACAGTTTAACTTGGGGGGTGTCAAAACTCTACGATTTGCTTTTAACATTGTATTTTTGCGCGTGACTAAGAATAACTTTTCATACAGGAATGAATGCATGTACATATGTGTACAAGTATAGTGCAGTATTAAGGTATACTATTGAGAGTATTTTCCTTCGTCAAGGATTATTTCAATCATGCGATTTTGTAGTCACCTACAATTTTATGTGTGCATTTAAATGCTAACAGTTTCCAGAGTGTTACGACTTTTCCACTGCCGTAAACCAAGATAACACTTTATTAAAGTTTCAGTTCTTCCAAAAACGTGCAGACTCTATGAGCATAGTCAGAACATGCATACAAATGTATATGTATTTCCTTGTTTGAGGACGTGATGTGCGACCGAAATGCACCAAGAACCATTGTGAACGAGGTTACGTTGGGTATGTATTCTGTGCTGATACATACTTAATGCATACAATATACACAAATGTGAGTGAAGTTGAACAGTTGAACTGAGAGAGCTCCCGAAAGCTTAAATCCACATAGTAGTACATAAGCAACGATCTATCAAGGAGTTGTTCATGCTTTCTTTCAAGCTCCTAACCCGAATTACTCATTTCAGACAAATGCATACCCAGGTCGGTCTGTCGCCGACAATCCTGCATTTAAAAGTATATGACATCCTCAAAGATTGAATGCAAATATGCTTAACAAGTATTTCAGGAAATTTTGTCTGCATACTAATCAAACATTTTTTCAAGTAATGTCTTTTCAAACATTCAAAACATCATCATATAAGTAAGTATATACATAAAAGCAAGATACGAAAACATATCATAAGGATAATATAATATAGTTTCACAAATATACATGTATATGCAAACCAAATTTGTCTACTCAGTACTCAGTCTACTGTAAGTGCAATATACTTGTAAGTAAACTTATATGTAAAGTACACTACTGAGCAATACAAACTTAATAAGTACACTTAAAAAAGTATGTATATATATGCTTTATATGTAATGCTTTACAAACACAAGATACATGTATCAAAGTATGAAGCATACTAGTATGCATTAAGTGCTGTGCTGTGTAATGACAATAAAAGGTTTTTGTAAAAATGCATCTTCGTATAGTTCAAGAAACTCCAATCGACACATTGCCTCTATCTCCATCCCTCAACATACAATGTATACAGCCGTTCTTACTGACTCCATTGCAAATTATTGCATTAAATGTTTACATTCACATGGGGAAGATGTACACATATGTACATGTTCTAAAAAGAAATCAGTGACATATCAAAGCAATATTATTGTTGCATTTTAAAGGAACTTATTATTACACACTGTATAGAGCATACTGTATATATATCTATCGTCTTGTATAAAAACGCTTATTGCAATTACATCTTCCTTTTACTTTGTTTAAATATTGCACATCTTATTTTCCTTCGTCTTAATTTCACTGCCTCCCCATCAAAATAGCAAATCAAATACACACACACTACATGTATCTATACTTATATATAAGTACATATACCCGATTATCAATTTTTTTACACTATATATCTTATATTTTATTACTATATACATACACAGAAGATGCTAGTTTGTTGACTTCATATCTCTCGTCTCTCATCACTTCACCTGCCATGTAAACAATCCAAAAGCTCCATACCTATATATGTTTTGCGACCATACCCAAGCCTTCCAAAGCTTCATCAAAGCGCAAGAAGCTTCTTATATAGAATAGTAGAATAGGCTATAGAATTCTACTTGTTCTTCATTAAATTAATCCCCTTACACTGTGTGTCTAGATTTTAGCACATTTAGAAAAGTTACAATATTTACTGCAAAAGTAAGCAATTTTTATTACTTTTATTACAAATATGTACCTAGTCAGATACTTATGAAGATACTTACATCCACTTCTAAACAGTATCTTCTAAAGTATCTTTTTCACACTTATCCGTGAACGTGAAATTCAATGTATGTATATAAGTAATATAGCAGGTATCGTATATACGCTCTATTTACATGTATGGCAAACTAAAAAATGCCTATTTACATTTTAGAATCCCTATTAGAATGTATGTCAAACCTATAAGTACAATAATCATATTATTACAACAAATTGCATTTAAATACAAATATCGTCACATCTCTGATCAGGAGTCTTTTATCGTCCAACAATTTAATATGAAATTTAATAACGATAAAAAATGTAATAAAATCAAATGACATTTCTTTATACTTACTATTACTATATACTTATACAATGGTTTATATACACCTGATGGCAAAAAAACAAAAGTAAAGGATTACTTTCTTTTTTGATTTTGAAGATCACATATAGCCCCCATCAACCTGGCCTTAACGTCATGAATGGATGTTCCCAAGGTTTTTACTACTAAACTACAACCATAGCTTTACTATACTTGTGTATACTACACATATAAATGTACACTACGACACATATACGTATATACTACACACATACTTATATGAGCGTATAAGGAAAGGTTACACTTTAAAGAGGCGAGCAATAGAATAGGAGAATTTATTAGGAAAGGAAGGCGAGAGAGGATTTTTTTATACGGGAATACCTACGGGAAGTTTAAGCTCATAGGAAAAATATCTATACGCAAGCTTAAAGTTAAAACATTGACTTGCATAGGACTTGCACTACTCCCGTCCCAATGCATGCAGTCTGCGAGTCTGACCGAACTAAACAACAACATATTTCTGACTGCATTTCTTCAGTTTTTTCATTCCCCTCAGCTGAATTTTACATCTTGGAAATAAGTCCTTCCAAAAACGGTATATATGATTTATTCCTGTGTTGTTTATTTAACTGGAATTAATTTTATTCATCCCAATTTAATTAAAAGGTCTGCTGTCCTATAGCTGTGCAGGACAAAGTTCACAGAAATGTTAATAATAATAAATAATAATTAAATCAAATTATTATTATTAGCAATATTATTACTGTTGTTTATCTCTTAATCCTCCATATAAAATGTAAAGTTCACGGTGACTATCATCAACTTATTAAAATTTAGATTTATTATATTTTTTTATACTTTACTTTCTTCATAGGATGATTGGGACATTTCAATGTTGATAAAAATGTTTTTCTAAATAAATTTCATTTCTGACTCTTTATTATTCTGATTGTAAGTATAAATATATAGGTTTCTTTTTTATATACTTAAAAAGAAATTCTTATCAAGTGCGAAAAGATAAAACTCTTGAATTGAACGTCTTTCTTTCTGTTTAATTATTGGGTCATATATACATGATAGTATAAATATAAAAGTGTAATGTACATTCTAATTTGTATATTAACCACGAATAAGAATTAATTTCATGGGAATTTTTGAATCATGATGATATAGAGTTTTTATTCGTAATTTGTGTCAATTTAATTTGTATCTTTTATTAATTCGCAAAGTAAAAATATTCTTGATTGTGGTATTTCCCCATATATTCTTCTTTCATTCTAAAAATTAAGTTATACGTAAGTATACACAGGGTTTTTAATGGTTTTGGTGATGAACTCATTTTGGACGGAATTAGGTTGCTGTGTATTATTTGGTCTGAATACGACTATTCATTCGAAATAATTTATACAACAGTGGTGGTGGTATACTTGTAAGAGATATTGATTTTTTGAAGAGGAAAACTTTTATTAGATACTCTCATTACTACTTATTGTGTATGTGAGAAATTGTAAATAATTCTAACTTGACTGACTGCTGTTGAGTGTGTAACCTTTATCTGTTGTTGTTTTTATGAATAGGACTAAATTAAAAGCATGTTGAGGAATATGCAGAATGTTTAGAAATATTTATGTAAGTACTCGATGTTTATAGGATTATATGCACAAACACTTTTTATCCAGTGAGTGGAAGTTGTGTAACTTAATAATAAATAATAGAATTGTGGGGAAGAATGAAAAAGTTGGATAATTATTACTATTAATATAATGTAATATACTTACTGTATACGTATTAGGTTATATTACGTATATGCCATAACATGTAAATGTAATTTTGGTTTTCCCTTTTTCATTGCAGCGACTTCTGCTAAGCATGGTTTGTGGGTTCATCATTAGTTTGGGAAATAATTCCGCATCGAATCACATCGGCATCCGGCAGGAAGAATTACATCAAATTCTTGTTCAGGAAGCCGAGTTGGGTTTTCCCCCGAAACCTACTTTCAACAGTCCGATTCCAGACTCGAATTGATATTTATTTAATGAAAACATTATTCAAAATTTTACTATACTTTCTATATATTTGGATTTCTTAAAATAATAATAATACGCAGCAAAATTACTTACTACAATACTTATAGCTTGATTACCTCACTTGTGTATTATTTTTCCTTAAAACGTAGGGTTTAGAAAGTATAACTGTCAAAACTTTTCTATATTACTTTTCCTCTTAAGTATAAGTATTTATAATCCGGATGTTATACGCATACACTTACGAAACGAATGCTCAACTTGATGTGTATAAAGTTTAATCAGGTACAGTTGTAGTTTGGCTGCTTGTACTACAATTTCAAAGTAAAGTAACTTGTACCGGAAGTTTATCTTTATGCAAGTGCTGATTTTTGTGTTGTGTGTAGGAGAAGAAGGTTCAAGAACAGAAGGAAAGAATTGCTTGAAATATCAACAGAGGTTGCCAATGAGCAGGGATCGCTCATTTTAAAGGTTAAGACCCGACAGAAAATTGACAGCGGTCATTGCAATAACATGACGAGATCCAGAATATCAATTGCATAACGTTTTCGCATCATTCAGATTCAGTTTTAATTGGAAAAATACCAATAGAAGCGAGCGGGGTTACTCCCATTACAAGACGCTATTTCCCACTGTAATTTAACGGACTTATCTTATCGTCAGAGTGGCAGAGATCAATATCATCGAGTTTGTCCGCTCTATCAACTTGTTGAAAAGTTCATAACTCAAGAGATCAAAGTGCTTGTGGGATTTACCGACACCCACAATATAAATAGTGTTATGATACAGGAAGCTTTTACCAAAGTTGAGAGGGTATCAACTTTAACAAGTGACCATATTCTTCTTATTAATTCAACCTGTTAATCCTGGTGAAAATTGTCTTCCTATAAATGAAAATTGCTTAGGCTGGTATCTAAAAATGGTTGAAAATTCACAGTATACTAACCAGTCTACGTCGTGTCAAGCCAGGTCATCCTTACTGATATTTTAACACAAAATAATGAACAAGAACCGAAGTCAGGTTGGTGGAAATAATCGGAATAATAATGGAAATACGACTGTCACAACGGAAGGAGTTACTAGTACCACTACGGCAATTTCTGGAAAAAATTCGGAAAATAAAGTTCCATCCACCACCTCCTCCAGTCCTACTGCTGGAACAGTAATCTCCAAATCTAATTCTAGAGGGGCTTCCCCCGCATTGAATAAATCTGCTAAATCACCGACTAAAAGCACATCCGCATCAAGAACTCGTGTATTTACTCCAACGAAGCGGTCAGTGAGCTTGGGGCAAAGGGAGCATAACCAACATCAGCATAACTGTGGAGTAAATAGTGGATCATTAAGTCAGCAAGGTAGGAGTTATACAAAGAATGAGCTTCTAAGACGAAGTCCAACACCTAACAATTCAGTCTCAAGTGGACGGAGTACTCCAACTTCCATTAAGTCCACCGGGAGTTCTTATTACCAACAGCATCCTATCAGTGTATCGGCTGGACCGAGAAATCGAAGACGGTCTGCACCTTCAACTGAGCCACCCCATTCGAAACATTCCAGTGGTGCGCCTGCCACTGTTGTCACTACGTCTAATTCAGGAATCGAGAATACTCCCCAAGTTACGTCTGTGTGCCCAAGAGCTTCCAGTCATCATCATGCTTGTGTCCCACAGACTACAAGGTAAACTTCAATTTTCTTGTTTTTCTGGTCCTCATGTCTGTAATTAAGTACCGTGTTTGCTTTAATACATGGTCGGATTCATTCCAAACTCATCCATAAATTATGTACCGTCCTTAAATAAAATATACCAAGATAGATAAAAAGAAAGAATGCGCCGATACTTGCACATCCAGGGCATGGTTGCATCATTCCTGTTGAAATGAACAGAACAGAGTCCATGGCCACGCTGGACATCTTTACAAATATATTGGAATGTGCTTCCAAATAAGATTGCCACATTTTCCTTGCTAGGCTTTTATTCCCGATTTAGTTACGAAGTATCTGTAACATGAATTTTTAAAGTTTCCAATATGTTACAATCTATGCATTTGAAATACAAAATTGTTTGATTGTATCGGTTTCGTGTACTTCAGTAACTCTTGTTCCAGTGTTGAGGACTAAATGACTCAGACTCACATACCCCCAAGGTTTTATGGTAGGCGTTGAACGTAAAGAATGTATCTCCTAAGTCCTAACAATATCAGTAACCGTTACATTAAACCAAAAATAGATGTTAAAAAACTTACCAATTTTTGCTATGTATGTGGAGGATAGAAATCAAGGAGACATATCGGTATTTGCTACGAAACCAACACAATAAAACATAGTTTGAAATCTACTTACAAGGCGGAAAGAACAAATTGGTGTAGATTAGTTGGAATTGCTTCCACAAGGGAACTAAGTAAGTCTGGCGTCGACACATGGAGCCAGTTAATTATACCATTATAGGAGAAGATTTAATCATAAGTTGAATAAATGATAGATAAGGCATCGATTCAGAGTAATTCTGGATCTTAAGGTTGACTTTCATATGATTAACTATAGGGTTGTACGTAAGCATCTACTCTTGTTATTCTGCACACCACACCTTGTATTGCTCAAAATTTGTTTATTGCATATGCATATACATATATAGAGAAATTAATTTGCAATTTCAGTACTTGAGGCATGTTAGCGAGCCACCCATCGAAAAACTACATTTGTAGTTGCATAAGTATTATCTACTAATTACGTTGCTCCTGCAACTTCATAAATTTTGGCTTCACTCTATCTCTATCCTCAACGTATGGTATAAGTATAAGCCACTTATTGCTTGGTATGTGTGTAGTGACACGGAGGTCACCGTATCAAACATCATTATTGCGGGTGGAATATGAAAGCAGCGTACATTCATTGTTTTCATTCCCCAGTCATCTATTTGTTTATTATTATTTACCTGACTCACGCCTGCATGCACTTCAGTAAAGCGAACATTCAGCATTGGAAAAATAATAAATTTAATTTAATTACAAATGCTACGTGTCTGTAATGTGGGACTTCATAAGCATATACAGTACAATGCAACATTATTAGTATTACTATTCTAGGAAGTTTTATTTTAAAAACATGCTCGTTTAAAAACACTTCATTTCATATTCACTTGCATAAAAATATTTACCAGTTTAATTATAATTAATTTGTCGGGTACTTACTTTGCTGTGACATTTTCATTAGCTTACGTTTTCGTGTAGGCCTGAGAATTCACTAAATTAAGTCCACAGTCGGTCCATAATTAGCAAACCATAAAATTGCGCTGTTATTTCGAAAAGGAAATTACAACTTGTTATTGCTTCTGATGGATGTTTGGACTTTAATTTGTATTCCCAGTAACGCTTTTAGCCCATATGGATTGCCAAACAAAAATACTTGTAGGAGTATTTGAATTTAAAATAATAGGTGAACAAAAATGACAGTACATCCTTATTTGATTTAATCCAGCAGGCAGTATGTTTTATTTATTTCACAGGGAAACTCTAGTTTATTACGTGTGTTTGTCTAGTACCTATACACACAAAATGAAATTGCCTGACGTGAAATAATTTACTTGCTAAATTTGTGAAATACCACGGTCTACATAATCGTGACGTAATATTACAACGGAGAAAACTGAAACCATCAGAAATTAAAATCACTGAACAAATGACAGGAAAGACAAACAACAACAATCATATTAAATCCCTAAAATATTCAATTATAGACTCTAAAAATTCCTGGCACGCTTTAATACATGATTCAACAATAAAATTAGAATTAATTATATTTTTTAATATTTAAATTCTCACAAATTGAATTTGAACGAATTAATAAAGCAAGGGATTTTTCGGTGACAGTTGCAGTGTCACATAAAGTCTAACATTATCATACAGAATACATAAAAATCAGTAAAAGTGCATGTTGCTACCAGGTAAAGTATAATTAGCTGGGAAAATTCAGATCGTATATAGTAAAAGCGTAATGAGCACACGTGAATAAGTGACACGCATTCTGTTCTATCGTCGGCATTGCTGAAATGAAATATCCTTCATTATCTTTAGGATTTCTAAGTTAATATGCAATAATGAGTTTCAGTGGAATAGGGTAATTACGACTTAATATTTATTTTGCACCGTATATGCTTAGCTAATCGTTTAAATAGTTGACGTGGGTTAGGTTGTAATAGTATTGTATTATAATGCTTGATACTCGAATGACAGTTAAGAATGTGAGATGCTGATGTGTCTCTCCATATTGCATTAGTGAACGCATATTTTAAGTAATATCACTGGAAGATGTAAATGTGTACGTGTATGTATATGATGTTTTAATTATTATGGTGCTTACTAGATGATCGACACATTGCATGTGAAAAATCAGGAAATTAATGGAATGCAAATTTAACCGGCTGTTCAAGACTGGAATAATTTTAATTATTTAAATACATTGTTTTAGAGCTGTTAGGCGCCAAAATTAATTATCGGCTGTTATATTGCATATATTCTAGAAGATAAATAATCAAAATGTAAAAATAGCTTGTCGTGCAAAGGTGCAAACCCACATCAATGTGCATAAAAATGCAAAAATGAGTCATAAAAAGCTTGTATAGTACTGACTACTGACTGGTGGCGACGGTAATATGTATTAGATGTAGACCTACGTAATAATATACTTACATACATTGCGGTTGCCACTATTGCAAGCTTTATATTTCCTTTTATTTCAGCATGTAATGTTTTGGTGGTTTAAAAGTATATATAGTGGAATACGTGCATGATATAGTTTTACATACTCACCTAAAGGTTACCCATGCACATAATAATTTACTTACTAGAATTTAGTTGTGGATCAATATGTAATTATATAGTAGTCATACTTATTTGTACTGGGAAGGAGTTACTACATTAAAATTGCATGCATGATTCAGCATACAAGATTCTCTAAAAAATTACGTTCAGGCCAATTTCTTGTTTAGTAAGGCTACATACTTACTTACCATTCATGTATTTATCTTTTTGTATATTGATTGGATTGGAATCATCGGCAAACCTTAAAAGATGGTCAGTATGTAGTATGCACAATAGGTTTTTGGTACCTATATTTCTACTGTATTCCATTGTTCGACTGTGCATTCTATACAAGCTTCTATATGATTATGATCTTTTTTTAAAGCTTACGAGCATGATTGTAATAACTCCTGTTATTATTTATCACTTCATGATTTTTTAAGTTTTTGTATTGTTATTTATGTTTACGAATGTGATACGGAAAATTCAAGGTAGGAGTATAGGAGGGATGATAGGGAGGATGAGATTGTAACTAGATTTTTGCGCTTATCTCCAGAATTATCCAGTTTAAAATGTCGAAATTGTAGCCTGTAGTAGGTTTAAAAAAAATAATACACGATGCTAATATAGGTATTTACGCACGATTACGTAGCTATTAGTATTCATAGTTTACATGTTTTGCCTGAACTTATTATTATTATATGGACAAAGGACCTTCTGAACAGGAAATAAAATCAGACTATTTTGTTGTAAATCTGGCAAAACTAATGATGCATGCTTTTTGAAGTTCATACAATGTAAGAAGCGTCATCGTATTACATTCATATTCATTTTTTGAAAATAACTAACTCTTGCAGTACAGGTGTGGCGGGTTTGTGTTGATGTTGAATAATGGGGGAGCTTAATTCTAATATTAAAGGCTACAGTCTCGTCTTGTTTTATCCCAAACTAGTAAGACTCAGCTCGATGTCAGGCTGGCCATATGGATGCCGACAATGCTTATAATCATCCCTTTTTAACAAAATTGGAAATAGCATTATTAAAAGTATTCTTTTACTAGTTGTTACGTGGTTTACTATATATGTATTGAATCAATAAACCACAACGGAAAATAGTGAAGGTTATACATTTTCAACATCCAAGAGAGGGTTAGATTTCCTGGTTAAAAGGTATGTATACGTACATTATTGTGTAGGTGTGATCATCTAATGAAGAGCGTGCAACCAAGAAATAAAATGTTTCTTCAAACATTATTAGGTAACTATCTATACCTTTAGGTTCTATATACCTTTGCGGTCATGTGAGCATGCAGCATGACTCATGTTACTTTACGCGGGGCTAATGGATATGTGGCTGAGTCACCCGAGAATTGATAGGCACTAGACTTCGGGATCTTTTACTGGATCACGCTTTTGCTGTCAACCATAAACCGCGGAACCTTTTACTTCTAATATAGGAGGTTAAGCATGATACAATGAATGTCATGAATCCCGTTGTCTTTTTACGCTTCAATTTCGGGTAAAGTCGGTTTTTTAGTCATTGGTTGCTAATTTATTATGGTCATTTGTAATCTCATAACTCCGTAGGGGTTTCGGAGGTAGGTGGTCTTTTGGTTTTGTGTTTTTGTGGTCATTACAGTGTCGGGGACTCCAGTTGATGACATAAATAAAGAAAAAAGTGATCATTTGTTGTGCACAATCTTTGTTCCGGTGCCTTACGGTTGGATAGAAATATCATTGCAGCACTTTGATATAGGAATTCACACGTGGTGTTGGCAAATTTCCACTTTCTTCACTTTGAATGCGATTCTACTATAAATATATGTTGTTTTGCCTTCCGAGTTGCATATTCGGGAAAGGTATCTAATATACGGGTGGATATTGGATATCTTCGAATATATCTTTGACGGTTTGACTATTCAACCGAATACCGAAATTCCTTTTTATACTTGTTTACTTACTTATAACTTGTATATAACGTATCTCTTATCTGCGTGTGATGTATACTTTACTTAGTAGTCGTGTATAAGAATATTGAACTGTGTGGGATGTTCTTTAATAAATTTCTCTGTCTGCAAGAAGCAGGAGTATTTTTTTTCTTGGGTGTCTGTAAATGCAACATGGAAAGTTGAAGAAGCCATTGGTTTCTACGTTTTTCAGTCTGTTGTGATCGGATAGGTTTCAGTTTCAGGGGTTTGATGATTACGTTATCTTTTGTCTTGCACATCGCTGTCAGGTCACAACGAGAGTAACGACATTATCAGAGTGTATCTTTTAAAGCACATGTTCCTTCCTTTTCAATGATAAGGAGGATGCTACAATTCTCTGAAGTGTTAGCTCCATGATGTAATGTATGTACATATCATCTATGTTGCTCTTGCGTGAAGCATCATTTAATATTGAATTGAAACTCTAGCTTCATTAGGCAATAGTTGGTTGTTACTGTAATTGGCTTCATGGAGTGTCCATAAGTATTAGGATCAAATAAATAACTTGGGAGAAAGACCGCTCCATGTATACTGTTTTGTAGCAATACGTTTTAATAATGTGATATAGTTACATACCTTAATGGCCATATCACTGAAAATGAATTCTTATTGTATTACCTATAATTGGTATAGTATTTTTTATTTCCCAGTAAGTACATGCTTATACTTTTAGGGTATAAAATATCAATTATTTGTCTAGTGTTTGGGTCTGTTTGGGTATCTTTTTGTTATTTTTATAAGTATGTACATTGAATTTTGTGTGACTTTTTTTTCGACATTTCGTGCGTCCGATCGTAAATACAACTGTGTAAGAGTAATATATTATTCACATTGTTACGCTTATGGAACTTGAGCATGAAATAGATCGCGAATGCAAAAAGAAGGACTACGCGAGAAAATCCCAAAATAATATTCATGATAAAACCAGCGCAGTAATAGTCTTTTTAGGCCAGTGACGCCAGTGTATTAAATTCAATGATACTACTGATGTGTGATTCTGTGGTATCAACTCAAATCCTTGCCCCGAATCCCGAAATCATGCATCTATATGCAGATAAGTATAGACACAGGACTTGAGCAAGTAATGTTGAGCCGTATGTTACACAGTATATTCTACTATACTAACTACTACTGCTCTCTGCTAACAAATCCAAGACACGCCACATCCATGATAAGTTGGTAACGAAACATCCAAGTGAATAGATGATTTTCTTTTGGCATGTATCTTTTTTATGTCCCATACCTTCATAGAAACCCCTGTACAGGCTGACACTGGTTGAAATAATCGTGTCAAGTAAACGTTTTAAAAAAATATTTCGTTCTTCCTATTTTTCATACTAGGGGCTATGGGGGTCTTACCAGGGTTTGCGTACATACTTAAAAGCGAAACCTATACCTACTTATTACAAAGCTTATAGCTTAAGGAATGAAAGATGCCCAGCTCATTGAAAATTGTGTATTAAGTTCAATTAAGTAACTAAATGTATGGGACACATAGTGGAAGGAGGTTGTTGTCACATTACTTCACGTAGAAAATTTTAAGAAAGAATAGTAAATCCACAGATTCATTAGTAGCACCGACCGGTTATGCAAAAGTTTTGAATGTGCATGCACCCGGGCCCGGAGACTAGTCACACATGGCACCATCAGTCTGCCAACGTGACCCCGAAACAGGACAACTTTTTATTTTTGCCATTCTCTCGCGGTTTCGCGTGTGATTCATTCTATTCGGATCACCGTAACATAGATGCCACAAGCTGTACCGCTACTTTTTCCCAAGCTGTCCTGACTTTTTGACATCCCCGTTCCATGGTATCACATATTATGGGCTGAACGACACCCATGGACGTGCTTCATTTATGCAAAATGAAACATGAAGCTGGTGGAAGTAAAAAGTTATAGTTGGTATTCTGACATTAAATAAACTCTTTTCTGAACTACAGACATATAATATCATGATTTAATCTGAATGCAGGATTCGTTATTTACTTACTTAAAAAATGTATTTATTATTATGTACATAGGATTAACTAGTATGTTATGCATTTGTATCAGGACTAAAAAAAACTTGTTTTGCGATTTAAGAAATGAAAGTCTCGAACCTACAACATCAATTTGAATTTATGTGGGTGATTCGGTATGCAATATATACTTTAAAAGATTGTATGCATACAAGAAGTTTTGATGATTTGGCGACGTCCATTAGTCGTTGCCACTAGAAAAAAATGATTCGACGGCCTTGGAGCTTTTCCGAGCGTGAGCAATCAGAGCTGTCATTGAGATGAAAGACCTCAAGCTGTATTGGCATTCTAATTTTTAATTAGTCGAGTTTGCATGGAAGCGTCTTAGTTCTAGTTCTAGATCACAGATAAAATGTATCCTTCCTTATCAGGTTGAACCGTCAAAACGGAAATTAAATCTTGACTCCGAGCAAATCGTAGAAGTTTACCCCAACCTGAGTAGAAGGACTTCAATTCGTATTAGGTATTACACTACTACAGCCTCTATAATGGCTGTAGACTGTCCATTAATGCGCTATAATTACTAAAGGATGAAGTTTTTCTACTAATACTTATATGTACATACTTACATAGGTATATATAAGTATATACTGTATACTGTATATCTGTAGAGTATTAGTGATGCAATTTAGGGGGAGGAGGATTATTAAAGCGTACTTTGCAATTTGCAGCATGCTGTTAACTCTTTGTACGTTTTTTCCGAAGGTACATAATTGCACTTGTGTAACATAAGTAAGCATTCTCTAATACTTCTCTATGCTAATTGTAGTAAATGTGCTTCAAGTCAACCTTGTAAGATATTAAATCCTTCACTAAGATAAGACGAGAAGAGGCCTCACATTTCCTAACCGTTTACTTTTCTCTTGGAAAGGAATCTGTATGCTCGTTACTAAGAATTTATTATATTGGGAAAATCTAGTAGGAAAAATAAGTGGAGTGAAGTCGGCCGATTTACATTGTAAAGTGTTTCATTTAGATTGTTGTTCCTAGACCAATACATATACACTATAGATGCTAATTGCTTCCGAAAAATTGGACATGTTCCCTTTTGGCTAATTTTAGTTTTTCTCCGTATTGTACATACATTATAAACTGACACTGAACTACTTTCACATTAAGTCTACAGATATATTGTAGGATATGAGTTATATATTGTAGGATATGAGTTATATATTGTAGGATATGAGTTCTCAACCAGTTGAATTTTCACTAATCGTAAGTATAAGCGATCCTTGTACTATGATAAAGACGTAGAGAAGAACTCTACGTATAAGAATTAGCGCTTAAATAATACCATCTAACATCTAGCAACTTATAAAGAAGCTCCTTTTGTTCATCATAAGTTTAACAATCTCATAAGACCACCAATGTTCACTCTCATCTCATCATCTGACAATCAGCGGGTCGTAACATTTGATTTTGTGACGTCAATTGCTACACAACTAAAAAGCACTTTTTGCTATGTTCCTTCCTGTCTTGCAGATACCGTGGTGCTAAATGTGCCCCACAAGAATGACTGATTATTATAATACAGTATAGAAACGTAAACATATGAACAAGTATGAACTGCCAAAGCTAAAATGTAAAAAATTTACACGTTTTAATAGTCCCTTTGTATGTAATGGTCGTTTAAATAAAATGTGAGTAGTGCATGTGGAAAAGTTAATAGGTATGGTAAACAAAGTATCTGGATTAGATAATGGAAAAATAATTGTGAATATCACGTGAAATATTTTTTGACGCTAAGGAATTCCAGGATGTTAAATCTCTACATTTTTAAAGTTGGCATTTTCTGCCACATTACTCTTAATTCAGACAATATTTACCTACGAACGAACGACTACTCTGTTTGTTCCGTAATGATTAGCAAATCCTCATAACGTTATCGCTTTTAGTGTAGATATACTTATGTTTATTTTAGTAGTATTTTATTCATAGCTTGCATGATTTTAAATGCAGGAATGTAATGAAAATCATAAACACGTTTAATTACACTGTGAATTCATTATTAATTTTTTCAAGTTTTACGCAAGCAGATTGTATGTATAATCTTAATACAATTAGTTTGGAAATCAGTGTGTGTGGGTAGTTGGATTAAGGCATTGGAATGTGTGTAGGTCATAAATATGATTACGTGTTATTTGGCCACAATGAAAGATTATATTTGTTTAAAAGTCATTGCTGGACAGAAGCGCTTGTATACGCTTTGTGATATACAGAGCATGTCAATGTATGACACGATGTAATCAGTGGTGTCTATCTGGGAATATTTTCATTCATAAAATTCATACGATCTTGCGTGATATTCTAGATCATGTGTAGGTAGTATATACTTATAATTTAATTTTTTTCTGTATCAAGTGTTACCTGCTGGCGACGGCCAACGCTTGTTTGGTATTACGGTCTGGTGATTTTGTTTTTGCTGTTTTCGTGATTACTTACACACATATACAGCATTTTATTTACGATATTATGGTAGGTTAATTACAAATGGTTGTAGGTGTTTTGTTTCTGGTAAGTTTTCATCGTTGTGAGTAAAACACGTGCATTTTTTCCTTTCCTGATGCATTTTTTTGCACGTTGAAAACATTGTTGTCGGAAGCGCACATGGTGTTTGCAGTGATGGATAACCCAAACATGGGACAGCAATATAATTTTTGTTTATTTCTTCTATGCTGATTTTTTGCTTTGCTAAATGTACTACGAAATCCAGCAGGTCTCTTTGCATGTTAACACTCGCTATGTTATGTGTGATCAAAACTAATTAAAGCATAATTGTAGAGTACAAATGTGTGTATATAAATATTAGCGCATCGTTCTCCACACATTGATTTGTTTGTTGTACTTACCTATACTTATTACTTAGAAACATGCTTCTTTTTAGAATTCACATGGTTGTACGCAGGCTTTCGTTAAAAGAATTGAAGTGCAAATATGCATTTAGCTCTGCATAAAAAACATGTATGTATAATGTATAGAGGCATAGCTACTATTCCAACTATGGGTGTGTGTGTGTAGTATGTTGAAAGTGCAAAAAATTAGAAGGTTAAGGTTGTATATCAACCGAGTAGAAACATAATATTGGATGTACCCTAAGGGTTAATCGTCATCTAGTAATACACTCGTGATGTCTACCCTTCCCCATCGTTATTTACTACTCACGTTTCCTGAAATTCAATAACCCCGCAATAGGAACTTTGCATGTATATAGATATAGATATACATAGTAATTGTGAGAGAATGGCAAGCTTGTATTGTAAATATATTATATACCTGTACATGCATTCAGTCAATCTCTGCTGCCACTTTTCCTTTCCATATTCAACTGTAAAATTGATGCCATTACGAATATACGTGCATAATTATTATTTCTGTTTAGATTTTAATACTATTCTATCCAGATCAATTATCTTTTTTCTTTCACTTGGAAAAGCAGCATCTTTTTTTGTACTTGACATTGAACTGGACGTTATCCATTTCTGGTTCGCAAAAGTAACCTCTCAAATTATACAAACTATACGAATGTTATTGTCTTCGATATGATAAAATGACAGGTAAATTTAATCCTACAATATAAGATCTATAGTATCCTTATTTTCATTTTTGACGTTTTGTCAAACACAACAATAGTACTTCCATTTATTCTCATGGAATTTCCTGCTTAAATCTCGGTTAGATTAGGATATTAATGTAAACACGAATATAGTGCTGGCAATTTTCTGATGAAATTGCCGAATTATAAGTACAGCTGTACTGTGTAACTTTATTGCAAAAATTAATTATACGAGGAAGTTTCCTGTTAGAATGCCTACTTCGTGTAGGCGCATAGGATAACAAACCACAGGCAGCGTCTGATTTAGAATTTTGTTAATCACTTTAGAGGGTAATTTTAGTAGTAGTAATAGTATTTAAGCATATTTATAACCGTTCCCGTGAAATTATTACGTCTGTGAATATGCCATATGTGGGTTTCTTTGTACATATTTGGGGCTGTGATTAAATTCTTTACTATAAGTATAGCCTTCACTTTTGGCTTACAGTTTTCGGATCTACAGATGCTACTGGGAGGCACAAATTGGCAAATCTAAGGTTATATAATAGGTGCCAACCAAAAGCACCTTACTACTCATCTCTCAGGGATACGAACTAAATCGCAGTGCAAGTTTAAGTTCATGAACAACTACGGCTCAGCCAGTTGTATTATTCGCTAAAATGCAAACTACGCAGTGTGCTTGTGTATGCACTTACATACATGCTCAGAGCATGAGCTCTAGCTTATTGCAGCATATGAGGATACATATATGTATTCATTCGTTGATTATCTAGTTAAAGAGAGTTACTATTGTAGATTAGATATGTATGTTATTAAAAACTGAACAGACGGAAAAGCTACATACAGATTGGGATAGGCATTGCAATTTACGGTGGTAACAACTAACAACTGCAGCCTACTCGTATACTCATGCTCTAAGTTAGGTATGGTCGGGTAGTAGAAGATGGTTTACAATCATATAGTTAAGTGCCAAGGCTGAATTTGACATTCAAAACAGTCTGTTAATATAATATATTTTTTAATGGAGAGTGCACGCACTGTTTCTGACGATTAACTGGCGCCAGTGAAAAACACAAACAACTTGTTAAGATGTGCCATTGTAGTATAGCCACTACTGTGATACTGTTACTATAAAAGTCATTTGTACAGGAAAATGTAGTATGGAAATCCGCAATAACGTTTCAATTCATGAATAACATAGGGACATGGGAATGAGAAGACGTACGTAATACCTTTACGTACGTTTTGTATTTTACTTGGCTGTTGATATTGATGAGTGAATTTTTCTGTAATTTTCTTTACGGTTCTGAAATCGCATTGAAGAACAAACTGACTGAAAGTAGTTTCTCCGCGGCTCATCATGTGTACCGGAGGGGAAGATAATAGAAATATTTTGGAGCTTTCCCAAACTCTTTTGACTTGTTTTTAAGAGTTTTTGCATCCTGTAGTATAAGCTTGTTTGTCCTGCGTGAAAGTTTCAGTTGATTCAAGAGTTTTTGCAAGTGTGCATCGTAAAAACAAGTAAACGCATAGATACTACAAAAGTAAGTAATACATGTAACATAGCTCCAAAAGTTTCACAGGTATTGTGAGATCAAGAATGTATCCGGTTTTGTATTTCAATGAAGACGAAGTACAAAGATTAGATTAGGTTTTCTTCGGTAATATAATTAAAATTTACTTTAAAATTTTTCCTATAAGTACATGATGGGATGCTGTATGTACATACTTGTATATATTTATCTTAAGAGTTGAAGAACCCTGATGTAGGTGAACCATTTTGTAATAACCTTCAACTCAGCTAATAATTCTGGTTTATAATATTTTGCCGTCATCTTTCCGACATGGGCAGTAATGTACATATGGTTACCTAATCGTATGTAATATTACAAATTTTGCAAAATACATATGTAGGCATTGTGTCGCCGTAGAAAGTTTTACAATATCTGTGGATGGGGTCAACTTGTCACCAGTTCGCTTTGTTTACACTTCATTTAATGGTACATCCAAAAGTATTTACTCGTATAAACTGTTAAACGAAAGTTTATTGATTGTTTGTTTCCGCTGTGTGCTTTTTCTTTACGAAGCAGTATTATTACGAATGGTGTGGCCACTACCTCAAAGCGTGAAAATTAGCTGTTCTTACTACTTTGACATTTATTCTTGTAACGTTGCATGAATCACAAAATCTAAACCATATGGAGTATCTATAATATAAGTATTGATTAAACTAAATTGACACTGACGCCACGAAGCGACAAGTGCAAAATAAATTCCGTTAAATACTGATATCCTCCCTTTTTGTCTGGTTGAAAGTGTAGGAAGTTTTGTAGTAGTCTCGGACTTTTTTAAAAAGTTATATTTTGTTGCAGTAATAAGGTTAATAAAAATCCATTCGTCTTTGTGTTTCACGGGATCACATTACAAGCACATTAACAATAAGTATAAGTACATTAAATATACTGGCATTGAAATGATACTGTATACATCAGTTACCACTTGCCAGTGTTTGTGATTTGAACTGAAGCTCTTAGTGTTAGTGAGTGTAGGCAAATCTTTGCAGTGTTACTTGATGATGGATTGCATGTATAAACTAAGCTATTGAAGTTGACAGTTTATTTACAAACTACGGCCAACGTACTCTTGTAATGTTTAAATATTGGCGTTGTTATTAAGTTAGGTTGGATTTTAATTGGAATGTATTCCAATCCGCTGCAGCGCTTATAATCACGCGTTCTAATGATATGAAAACATGACAGAGATACGAATATAGTAGAGAGGAGAACGAAGGAAATTCGGAATATCCATGAAGCAGTGTTCACCCATAAACCCATATTCTAACAGGATGTGTATTTGTTAGATGACTGGGAGTAGTGTGTGTTATTTATTACTCATGTAAGTATACACAGTATCTATTATTGTAAATCGCTCTGTTTTACGTGATTGGCAGACGTTGTTCATTAGAACTGACAATGTTGCGATGAAATGAGAAGAGGGAATCATGCTTACATTATTGACATAATTAAAAGAATTTACCTAGTCGGAAAGGCGTTATTTCCAATGTTTGCATCATGTTCACATGATTATGGGTATAATTAACTTTCTTTAATCTTTAATTTCGGTGTGTACGTCGTACGTATCTATGTACACTAATTACTTAAAAGCCACAGAAGATCTGAGCTTGATGACAAATCTTATGTATTAATTGTAGGCCTTAAAAGGCTTTTATACTTATAGCAAATGCGACATACCTACTAGTAATATCTACTTTCTTGGAAATTGCTTCCCGCATCGAAGTCTAAACATCCAGTGATTTAGTTTATATTAGATGTACATATCTAATCTATCTAGCCATGTATTTATGGATATGTAATTATGTATGTATTGCTTTGAATATACGCTCGAATTGAGGATGTAAATCCATATGAATCATGTATCGTGCTGGAGACATGATTCCTTATGCTGAGTCAATCGCACAGAGCCATAGTTGAGGGTATGCAACATGACACAAGCTGTAAAGTTTTATCTGTGCCAATCCGAAGCATATATTAATTGAAACTTGTTGATCCTAAGAGGACAAAATCTAGTTTGTACATGGTTATGGATAGGGGAATTCAATAGATATCTGTATGTATACCTAAATATACTTATATATACAAGATAATTCTTGTCAGTTTGTCAAAAGATTTGTTACCCTTTGTATATGTAATTTACTACACACAGACATACTTTTACATACATGTAAAATATGCTTCATAATCGTACCAGATAAAATTTTAAACTTCAGCAAGTTTCTGGTCTGCTCTTCAGTGTTAAATAGTGAACCAGTGTACGAAGATTGCTTTAGCTCTACCGACGGTTTGTTGGTCAAGATTCGCTATAGACGTTGTTGAATTAATATACTCTTGCTTGAGTAGAGCTATAAATTGATTTTTTTTTGCAGAAGTCAAAGTCTTTCTTTTCGACTGCATGTGTTCTTCTAGTTTATCGTATATCTTGTGTTACTTGGCGTGCTCCTCGTAGTATTTCATTTTTAAGTATTTTAATTGAAATGAATTGTGTATATTTGCCTTCAAAACGTTGTTAGCAATGTTTAAATATTTAGTGGTACAACAGTTATTTGCAACTTCGTCTTTCCATCATTTGTTCAGCTGTTAAAAATATTCTACAGTAAAAGTTCCATATGCTGTGTTCAAGTAATACTGAGAGTCAATAGTGGGAATGAGGGAATTTTTCTTATAGATTACTTGCAAAATCAGTTGGAAGAAATCCGAAATTTGTGTGCTGCAAATTAGATAATACCTACAATAATTCCGTATGTATGTGTTTGATATATCCATTGACTACACATGTGGATTACAGTAGAATAGCATGGTCGTATTGGATCTTCATATTGAGCTACCAGGTGATACAAGTTTTTGTAAATTATGTTTAAAGGCATTAAGAGATTAGGTATAGAAGGGTAGACAGTAGACATTCATACATAGCTCATAGTTCTACAATTTCGTTGTGTATATATACTTTTACAAGTATACTTATTATATTATACTCTTATAAGTCATAAGTAGTTTCTCCATGAGTGTGGCTCAAGCCGTTTGTGATAAGAATATTTTGTTTGTTAACTTATGGAAGATTTTTGTGCTAAATGAGTATTTCCATACAAAGCAACCCGACTTGAGTATTTGAAAATGAATAATGTTTGTTAACATACATAGTTGCATTGTAGTTACGTCATCCATGGATATAAGTTGTGATTTCTATTTATATTCCTAACTATGATTTGTAAATTTAATTTGAAGCAATTAAGTTACCGGAAAATGGTGGAAATGTCTGTATTAATGAAGTGTAGATAAGATTCTTATCTTTGAAGCTGTTTAGTTTAAATTTGATCTAATTACTTCTACTCCGCACACATAAGTATATAGAAAGCACTCTGTAGAACGGTTGTGTAACTAACACTCTCAACAGCTCCTTTGTTTTGCCAAGAATTCATCAAGAACTAATTGATTGCAATTACTGTGCGGCATTAATGACAATTTTAAAATTGAAATTGACAGTTGACAGCTCTGTTTGTATTGATGTAGGGAGAATTTTAAAATGACTATAAACTAAATCTTGTACTAAGAACTAAGACGAAGCATTTTTGTTTTAATGACACATTTGTTAATTAGTCATGTGTGTGTGTGATATGCGCCTTGCAAAGTATGTATTGTCACTTTTACCGTTATTATCTCACAGTCGTGTTTGCTTACCTGTGTCGTGTCACATGAGTGCAAAATAATTATTTCTAACAAATAGATGACTGTTTACGTTGGAACTCACCTTATATCATTGTAAATGCAACGATGTCCTCCAATTAAATTTTTATTCATAGCACCGCTTTGTAGTTGGTATTGTCGTTGTTAAAAACAAGTGCACCATACCTAATTACGCGAATTACAACTAACCAAAGTGTGTCGACAAGGTATAAGTATATATAGATAGTACTGCAGATATGTACATCAGTATTTTAAATTAGTGTCTGTTTACAGTTTGATTTCTATGTCTGTAGAGTTCAATAAGACCGAACTCGAATAATTACTATGTATGCATGATAATGGTAACACCACCCTAGTTCAGACCAATACAATTCGATTCCATTTGCCGTTGCATATCTGAGTCTGAGGAAAATGCAAAATTATATGATCATTTATGCTTGACATGCAAAATGTATGTTGAAATAATTTAAAGTTCATCTGAATCAACAGTATAAAAATAGTAGAGAACTCGATCCTGGATTGGACTGTAAGTTTGGAATTTAACTTTAATGCTACTTAATTCCACAACATTCGTGTACCTCTGGAATTTGTAATTTGCCAGGGGAGTTTTATGGAAGGATTCGCGTTCATGAAATATACGAATCCTGGTTGGTGGTTTCATTGCATTGACGTATATACTGAATAGCAAGTCACCCTGAGTATTTAACTTCTGGTGGAGCGAGTACTTACATTTATACTTAAATGCCTACATTAGGTATGTACATACGGTCTGGGATATAATTGTGACGAACAATAGCGATATTGCTCTGAAGTGCAACTACTATACAGGAAACTATTTTTACATATAATTATTATGATAGACTAACCTAGGTCGTATATTAACTTCTGTCAGTATTGAGGGCTGTAAAATGGATATCACTAAAATTAGGATATGCAGTTTATGTCAGCAAACATAGTCCATTGAACAGAGTTTGATACACGTCAGACCTTCTGTATTGTACTTTGTTCAGCAGATGACGAGGAGTGTTCCGGCATTATGAAACTAAGCAAATGTTTGGTTTGGACGTTTGAGGCAAAGCTAACAAAACTATAAATATACATAGGCAGGAATTAATAATTACTTTGTGCATTTACAACGTCATATAGATAAAATGTAGGCACGGGAGATTATTATTAATAAGAGGTGATCATGGGTTCTTAAATTTCAACTGATATATTCTCTCAGTTGGTGCCCCCTTTGATGTTAAGTAATTCCCTAATTACTGTCTATTATTAACTATCTGCTACCTACTACTACAAATATTAAATCTCTATTATTAAATGCAGATGCCTAAAACGTGTCTGTTAGAGCACCTATAACATAGTATGTACACATAATACCTATAAGCTCTATGTCCGGATAGGCGTCTCACATTTATTTAGTGTCCTCTAATCCTAATAGTGGGTTAAACAATGCCTAATACGTTCACATAAGTTACTACAAAGATTGTAAGTATATTACTACAAAGAGTTTTTGGCTCTCGTTGGTTGATTATAAAGGCATGTTATTTTCATTTTAAAATGAATTCACCTTGACAAAGGTTCACGAATACCAACAGCTCTATTCGCTCTCTGTCTGTTCAGCGACTTGCTTGTAATGCCACATAGAATGTCATGTCTGGCTCTCTCCACGTTGTTATAAAATGCTCGGCGAATCGTAAGTAAAGTGTACATAGTACATAGATCATTACCAAATTACCATGCTGGATGTGAATTCACAACAATAACAAAGTTGGCATTAAACTTGACTGTATTCTGCATGCGGTGGCCTACCTTAATAGAGTTTTCTTTTTTTTTATACCATTTATCTCAATACTCAAATCAGGATATGCATAATGCTTTTGTTTTATTTGGGTTAAACAACAAAACAAACAACCTACGTCAACAGAAAACTATATTGTTTATATAGTTGTTCTGTAGCCAACTGCATTATGCTGAATGCATTTTTACAATCATACGTATACAAATTCAAAGTGCCACTATAGATCAGTCTTAGTTGTCTCCAAAGTGCTTTTGTACTGTATGGCAAAAGTAGTGACATTTATTCCGTTTAGCTTTCAAAAGCCGTGGTGAAAGACAACTTTTAAATACTTTTGCCTATTCTTTATTATTTTTATTAACTTAGATTTTTCACATGCTCTGAAGGTTTCCCACCATCAATGAGTTATCTTTCATGAATATAAACAGACATTGAATCTGCAGTGAGGTTGGTAAGGTTCGGACCCCTTATTGCTTTGCTGTTACCATTTGTGCAGTAGTATAATAATATCATTGCCACAGTGTTCATATAGTTAGTAAAGCTAATTTCTTATTAGGCTTGCTTTACTTCTTTGATATTTAATTACTTAATGTACATACTCACATGGAATTTGGAATATTAGTTTGTTTATGAAAGATTCCAAAGAGAGATATAGAAACTATTGCACAACAGCGATTTCGTTCAATATCGTCAGACCTAAAGAAATCAAATACATAGTAGAGTTAGTTTTTATTCCTTTCGTTTATGATTAGTATTACGTAAGTAGTGACTCTTTTGGAAGCTATAAAAAATCTTGCTAGTATCTATATAAGTGTTTGAATAACAACCGTGTTAAGGCCAATTTAGTCATTTGCTGTGGAAAAAACACTGTTTTCCATTTTCTATAAATAATAATACGTGCACAAACTTGAGTGACAGACATTTTTCAAACCTAAAAATGCACTGATTGTGAATGTAATCCTACTCGTATACTGGTAGTGTATTAATAAATATTGTGTGGTTAAGGGAAAATAGAGATGCTGTGCATGGAATTAAATATGTTATTATTATTAACAACTTCAATGTACATGCTTTTTTTAAGTGCAGATAATGAATGGCCATGTGCGTCTGTTCTTCAAGTATACTATGCATTTAAATAAATAGATGAATGTGCACACTGCACTTGGACTTGGACAGTAAGTTTCCGCTTGGGCTTATGTAAAAGCATTTAAAGTTAAAGTGTTCATATAATAATAATCTTTTTTCGGGTTGAATATAGTCAAGTGTAATAATTGTTATAGGTAGATACTTATACCACCTATAAGCTCTATTAAGTATACATAGTACTATTATTTATTACCACATATAAATATACCTTAAAGTACTTCTTCCTAGTCCTTTAATTTCATAAGTGTGTAAGTAAAACTTACTACTTTAAACGTTAGAACCCCGTAACTTCCTTGGTTTAATAAGTAGATGTGAACATATTACAAGGCGAGGGAAGCTGGGTGGTAAATAATTATTTAATTTTACAAACTTGCTGCATCTTGCCCTGCCGACATTTTAAGCATCTATACTGTTGTAACACTACCGTTTTTGTCAACGTAAAATGTGCTTGTAACATGTACTTGTACATACATGCATTGTACACAGGATACTTATTTAAACAAACACAAAAAGCTATTGGAAAGGCATTTAGATAGATGATAAGTGTACTGACATATGTATGATGTACTCCTACATATTGAGCAGACGGGATAAAAGCTATGTACATATGTTCTGAGTTAAGTATAGTAGCAAGTATAAGTATAAAAGTTACAGATACATACAGAGCAACGAAAGAGAGAGAAGGAAAAACAAGTAGATAGATGTTATGTAGGTTGTTATGACTTGTATAACTCTCGTGTAAATTGGTGAGTAAAGTAGACATGAATACAGAGGTATGATTGCAGTTTTACGTTAGTCACTTGTCAGTTGGCCAAGGCTGTGGATGCTGGATATACCTAGTAGTTGAAAAGTTTTTCTTTGAGTGCTAGTTTTATTTGAAATACACTACTTTATTCAAGTGAGTATTACGCTCAGAAAAGGTACAACAACGAAGTATAATTCTGTGTTTAGATTTGTCGTTCTACTATATAATAATAGTAAACTGGGATTTTGTTCTTTATCCATTATATCCAAAAGCTGTGATATATTTGTTGTCATCATCTCTTGCACCCCCGCAGGATTGCGGGCACTAGTGCTTATAATAACAGGTATGAATTGCCCCGCTGTTAGTTTTCCTTTCTTTCAGTATCATTTTATTTTTAATTACTGTATTATAATCAGATAATAATGACCAAATAATTTCATAATAGAATATTATTTACTTTATTTAAGTATAAGTATTTTATTTTAAAATGGTATGAAATTAAATTAGTCATTATATTTCACTATATGCTTAAATCTTAAATTTATTGACAAACAACGAAAAGACGTGTAGGTTTTAATTTAATTTAAATAAATTTTAATACAGAATTTGTATCAAAGGATAATACACTTTATCAACTGCATGATGGTATCATAGTATTTCCTGACAAATCCTGAAAGTCCGAAATGCTATTATTTTATCGTGATAATCTAAAATATATGTCAGACAATGTAAAATACATAAAATGATAATGTCTTACAAGTTACAATATATTGTCATTATGCTGATTGACAATACTTTATTATTGTTTGATTTAATTTGCCTTTGAACAACCGTTATTTTTAACCTCTTTTTTTATTACAAGGAAATGTAATAATAAAAGTCGGTTAAGCATATATGAATTACCTATTTATAATTGAAATAGCAATATTTGTATTGCAAATTTAATTGCAATGTAATAATAGTGTGTACGTGTGTACCGTAGGGAAACAAACTAAAAATTTGAGTTCCATTATATAACTGTTAATTATATTCATTTACAAATTATATGAGAGCAATAATTTCATCATAAAAAGTTAAATCAGTAATTTCATCATAATAAGTTAAATGGTAATCACTGGATAATGACGCGTGAACTAAATTCTTAAATTCCCAAACTTTTTGTGTATGGGATAAAAGAGAATAATTCAACCAGGGAGGAGGAAAATGAGAAAACGAGAGCAAAAAAGTTCAGCAAGTTAAAGCAAATAGCTGTACTCTGTACTTATATAATAGCAAATATAGCCGCAAAAACACGGCAAAAGGTTAAAAGTGGAAGTATAAAATAGAATAGAAATAGAGTTCATAAAAAATAAATTTATTTTAAGCATTGAGGAAGTAAAGTTGTTTTTGGCGGGCCATAGATTTGAAAGAATCAGGGCGGGTAATTCAAGTTCTCCTTTTTTACCAGTTCATTTTTGAGGAGGGTTAAAAAAGGTGTTGTGGTTGTGGGAGAGGAAATGGTAATATTTTAATTGTTGTTTCGTTTGTTCTTGTGGAACTTGTCCACTGTAATAATAAGTGAGTTAAATATTTAAGGGTAATGACGACGTGATTGTGACATTCAGATGGATATCGATTTTGAGTTTCTCTGTTGTTATAATTGTCGTATCTATATAGCTAATAATACACACAGTCCTGTGTGTATGATACTCTGCTTCAAAACATTAGCACACGGGCATCGTGCGATCGATACAGTACACGACTGTCTGTGTAGGTGTAGGTGGTATATTACTAGATTGATTGTAGCAGGTTTTTATATTTAGATCTCACATTGTTTCTATCAACGTAACGTTATTCTAAAAGTTAAATATTCAACTCATAAACGTTATTTTAGTTTTTCTGCATACTCGTGTCCTCGTGTGGATGACGATCATTTTTCTTTTGACAGGTGATATTGGGGTTGTAAGGAAGGATTGGGATTATTGTTGCGTAATTTCGTATTTTGGTGCTAAAACTTTTAACGTTTATAGTTGTACTACTAGCGGTTCGGTTTATAAAGTGGTTTCACCCTGTCATTGTTGGGCAAAATAATATTATTTCCTAAAAAATGAACGAATTGGGTTGATCAAAGAGTGAGATAATTTATTATTATGGTTGTTGGTTGATTCTAGAATTTTACGTACTCGCTTACAAAGTGTAAGTACAATTTTAAGTGCGTGCAGTTACTTACTGCAAATTAGATAATGGATGAGGGGTAACGTGAGTATAAGGAGGATGCTCAAATATAAATAATCAATATCAATGATAACTAATAATAATTTCGTTTGATTTACAGAACAATATCCAGTCGGATCGTTCGTCCACGCAGAAGCTACTCAACACTTGACAAGCCCGGGTACGACGAGTCCCCCAGCGACTTCCCCCCTCTCCAAGTGCGGAATCATCACCGGAGCCTGTCACCGCGGAAGTCCTTTCCTGTGTCAAACGATTCTCAGATTTTGAGTAATAGTGCTTCTTCGAAAACAGTCAGTACGGGGAACCTTGGGGAAATACTGCCTAGGAGAACAGTAGTTTCTCGCTCCGTGAGTGAGAAGGGTTTAGGAGCTCAAAGTGAAGGAGGGAAAAAGGATAAGGGAAACATATCATTTTCTCAACAAAAATCACCAAGAATTGTCAGACAGAATGGTACGACACAGGAACCTGATCCTATTAGTTACGTGGACGTAGAAAGTGTGGACTTAGGTAACGATAGGGGCGAATCCAACGGAAGGGATATCGCTCCGGAGGTCAAGACTACTAGAGCGGATGGGATTGTAAGGAATGATTCAGGGAGTAGGTTGTCATCTTCTCCGGGTGAAAAACAGGATGTGGAAAAGAGTGAGAAAGAACTGGAATCGATCAAAGAGGAAAGTTGTAGTGGTAGTGGAACTGTAGTTGTCGCTAATACCCACGACGGAGGCGGTGGTTCGGCATCCTTGCCACCTTCGTCAGTCAAAATGGTTGCTAATACGAATGATTTGCATCGTAAAGATGTCGAGATTAAATTAGATATGGAGGAGGTCAAGTCGTCCGAGTCACAAGTCAAAACTAATAATAGTAATTCCAATATCACCAATAACTCAAATAGTAGCAATGAAAGAGAGAAGGAAAATAAGGATAGGAGTGACACGGAAGAGGGTGAAGAAGAAGCGGTTGACCAAAGTCCAGATGGAAGGTATTTGAAATTTGATGAAGAAATTGGCCGAGGAAGTTTCAAGACTGTGTACAGAGGTTTAGATACTCAAACTGGAGTGAGTGTCGCATGGTGTGAATTACAGGTAATCTTTTTCCGTATTCAAGTTGGAATTGAGTTATCATTTTTATTATTTTCAATTATAATCGGTTTTAGACGATTGCAAAGACTTTTGATTACAAACAGTAATCCTAAGTTAAAGCCTAGATGCTATAAACTGTTTTTTTTTTGCTAACACAAAAAAGGATTATATGTAATTGTGTCTTTATATGTAATTTACAGGAAAAGAAATTAAGTAAAACTGAGCGGCAACGGTTTAGGGAGGAAGCTGAGATGCTCAAAAACTTGCAGCATCCTAACATCGTCAGATTTTATGACTACTGGGAAGTTATGACACCCAAGAAGAAATATATTGTCTTGGTGACGGAGCTTATGACTTCTGGCACGTTGAAAATGTGAGTCAAATTTATGCATGCACCGTAACATTATTAATGACTCCAGTATGAATATTCCCTAACTTCTTAAGTATACCCTATATAAGTATCTTTCCTAGTGTACCAATTTAATTGGCACATTTTCCATCTTCCTCATGGCGATGCAATCTCATTTCATTTTTCGTCCCATAAAGGTTTTCCCTGTTAGTATTTTTTATTTCAAAACGTGTGTTCCGAAATAAGTTATATATTTGCTTAGCCGTATAGTAAAAGACTACGTTTTTACGATGTATGCATTCCATTAAATTCAGTGATATTGCCACTAAACTCTAAAAACATTGATGATATTAGTTGAGCACTAGAAAAGACTTCTACGTACATGTATAAAATAAATGTACATATATTGAATAACTATGCGTTCGGCATTTTAGCGAATAACGTACAAATGTGCTTGCTACCTTTACCAGGATGCTCTTGGCATTCTTTCAGCAAGCTAGTGAGGACGTCCACCCCCTTTTTATGCAGTTTATTGATATTTCTGCAGTGGCAAAGCACATATTTTTGGGCTATTTCTTAAAATGCAGGATGTTTACTCCTCAATACATAGTTTGCAGTGTTTTTGTTACAGAAGATGGCATAGCTGAGATTTCAATATTTAATTAATTGTCTTCTATTGCTCAAATTGGGCACATGGGGAAATTTTGTAAAGTATAACAATGTTGGTACTGTATGTTTACGAAGTTATATTTAGGATTCTGATAGTTATTATGGGAAAATATGTTTTCATGTATCCCAATTTTAAATCCCTGTCGATGTAAAGATGAGTATGTTAGTTTTCATGTATTCTTATTTTTACAGGTACTTGCGACGTTTCAAGAAAGTCAACTTGAAAGTCTTAAAGTCCTGGTATCGTCAAATTCTTAAAGGGCTCTACTTCCTCCATTCTCGAATTCCGCCTATTATCCACCGAGACTTGAAATGCGACAATATATTCATTTCTGGGACCACTGGCTCTGTAAAAATTGGAGATTTGGGTTTAGCCACGCTTAAAAATCGGTCTTTCGCTAAATCAATTATTGGAACGCCAGAATTCATGGCTCCTGAAATGTATGAAGAACATTACGATGAAAGTGTGGATGTTTACGCATTCGGTATGTGCATGCTAGAAATGGCCACCTCTGAGTATCCATATTCGGAATGTACTGGTCCAGCTCAAATTTATAAGAAAGTTGTCAGTGTAAGTACAGGAGTTTTGTATATTGTGTTCGTTGTTTATTTACGTGTAAGTGTTTTTCTTACTGCTCGTAATTAATAAATAAATTGTATTACTTTTTTAGGGTATCAAGCCTCAAAGCTTCGAAAAGATTGAAAGCGCAGAAATCAAAGAAATTGTTGAGCAATGCATTCGGCCAACGCGAAGTGATAGACCTAGTGTAAAAACTCTACTTAACCACGAATTTTTCGCTGAGGACCCGGGTCTTAAAGTTGAACTTGTATCAAAAGAGCAAGCAATCGAATCGGAAGCAGGAAAGGTGGAATTTCGGCTTCGTGTTGTTGATCCCAAGAAGCGCAGTAATAAATGTCGAGAAGATGAAGCCATTCAGTTTGAGTTTGATATTGAGTCAGACAATGCTGACGAAGTGGCTCAAGAAATGGTAAATTGAAAATTTTGTTTATAGAAGGAAATGCTCTGAAGAATCTGATTTATTATACGTTTAATATTTCATTTTTTATATTTGTCCATACGATTCGTGAGAGTAATAAAATATTTGTATGTTACAAAGGCGAAGACTGGCCTGGTAGTTGAAGAAGACAGCAAAGTAATTGCGAAGCTACTCAAATCGCAAGTAGTGCAACTTCTTAGAGACCGGGAATTGCGAAGGAAACAACATGAATTGGCTGAGTTTCAACATAGTCAAACCAATCTTAATCAGCAGCATGTGATCAATCCTGTAGCCCTGGGTATGAACATGGCTATGCCCATGAATGTGAATCTTCATCCTATCGAAGGTATACCTATGACGAACGAACAGGTGCAAACCATTCTAATGCGGGATTCTAATGCTGGCCATTTCCGCGAAAACCTTGGAGGTATTTATTTCTTAGCTGTAACAATTCGTTAAATATTTACAAACGTTTAAAATCTGGGGGTCAATATCTCCACAATAAATATACAATAACATCCTCTTTGTGCGCTAACAAACCGATTTTACTGTTTTAGATATCCAACTTGATTCCGGGTATGTAACGCTACAAACAACTAATGAGCCTCATCTAGTTCAGGGTCAACTGTATATTCAGCAGCAGGTGCAGGTGAGCTCTTCAACCTTTTGGCTTAAAAATATCTTAAGAACAAAGGGAGGAGAATCATGTTCTCATTCGACGAGAAGCTATGTATAAGCTGAATTTTTTGAAAGCATTTATGCATAATAATTACACCTGCACAAGAAATTAAATACTGATTTTGCTGTTGTGGGAAACGGTATTAGTTTATTACCATTACAGTCGATTGCCTAATTACTGGACATAATGATCAGTACATCTCGCATTTTGATTGTTTGTTGAAATAGTATTTAGTTCCTCTCCTGCGGTTAGCATTATATGTCACATTTTCATCAGTTAACTACTTACAGTGGTATTTATCGTATCTCCCCCATGATTAAGATATTCTTCATATGTACTAAAGTTTAGGCTTTACATAGGTACACATTTCATCTGCGAAAACTTTTTTCCCGTGTCTAATACATGAATCTGAAGTTGTAAATTCTTTGCTGCACTATTTTACTTTACAGTACACTGCGGTTCATACGTGTCTGTTGGGTGATACTTTTTAAATGATCACCAATCAAGACGAAATGGTGTTTACATGTTGCTTTGTTAAATATGAAATTAATGTAGATACCATTTGCGAAAAGTTAGTGTTTACTACAGAATTTGCATGCATTAACAACAGCTAGGGTCTTTCGTTTTACTTGAACCCATTTAGATTCGGAGAACTATATGGGCATCGTGGAAATTATATTAACAAGTTTTGTGAATAGATGTACCTACTTTTGACTACTAATTTTCAGCACTCATTCAATATTGAAACGAAATGAAAGTCGTATTTAGGCAATACTTGTTATCACAAAGTTGTTTGCTCGGAGCAATAAACATAAAATTACATTGGAAGAGCAAGAGCAGTATCCCAAAGTTATATCATATTTAATTTTAACTTTTATTCGACCCAATTATGTACTTATTTAACCGGACCATATAGAAGAAATTAAGCTTCGTAGTCTTTCTTATGCTTACAGATATAGTATGCATTAGCTTCTCGATTGAAGTTTTGAGGAGGTTGAATAACTTTTTCATATAAGTATAAGTAGATACATACATGCCCCATAGTTGTTTATAAGTACACTCACTAATATGTATTGCACCCATTTATATTATACGTTAGCAAACATTTTTAGAGATCTAACGCTTTTGTAAGTGCATCCATTGGACTTCTTGTTAACGTTCCAAATTCTGGGAACTACATCTAATGAAGTTTTACAAATCGCAGTACTTAATTTAGAGATTATTTAAATTTAAATTTGGAAAGTTTCTGAAATTTGTTAAGCATCTAGCAGTTAACAGATCACGCCTGGCGCTTTAAAACTTCAATTTTGCAGTTATATAATAAGCTTAATTTACTTCATTTAGCGAAGTTGGACATCACATTCACACTACACTGTCCTTGAAATAATGAAATACGTGATAATTTGCAATGTATTTCGTAGTTTATATGGTTCGGTTTACACGTCAAGTTTTGTAAGCTTTGGCACAATTAGATAGAATTACATAGTTAGTGCTATAGGTTTGATTTTTGTAGTTATAGCGTCAACCAACCAAGATCCTTTTAACACACGGTATAGCAATAAACATCAGTGTTGAATAAATTAAAAAGAGTAGTGTGAAGTTTTGTTCGCACTGAGCTCACAAGCTGATTCCGTTGTTGTTGTTGTTTATGTAATCAAAAATAATATTAGAATACGTAACCGGCTGTTTTTGTAAATTATCGGGTTGAAAATCCCGACGAAGTATATGAAAGTGCGATAAGTACTACAGGTACAAGGTTCATTATTCATTGAATTGTTAGAGTATGGAAATTTGGGATTGTTAGGTGAGCTTAATTATTGAACCACTGATAATTGCATTCGGTTTGACACGACAACAATCCATATTTACAGCCGCAACAGCAAATATACACACCCGCAGGATTTATTACACCAGCGTTTCAAGTAGGTCCAGCTGGAGCATTCGTTCAAGCTAATCCTGGCAACGTTCAGGCAGGTCAATCAGCAGTGTATACAACGTCGAATTCATCCTACCTGGGGGAACCCGGTCAGTATGCAAATTTCCAACCTGCACCACAATTGTATGTTGCTGCAAGTTATGGCCATGGTGCTGGACAGCAGTTAGTAAATCCCACAGTTGTAGTTGTTCCACAACAGGTAAGCGTAAATGTATACAGTAGTGTACTTGAAATTTGAATGTTCTTTGTGATTGTTTTTGCTAGCAGGAATGGTTTTGTTTTTAAGACTTTTTATCGCTGTATGCGTAAAGTCTTATAGATAGACATGATTGCGATTTCATGCATTTTGCAAAGTTAACCATAGTTGGGTATTTTTATGTTAATTTTTGTTTGTGAGTTTGTACTGAAACTGACTATGACCCACAGATTGGCACGGTTCCTATTCCTATTCCATCACTAACACCTCTGGTTACTGCCCCGCCTTCTACTCCAGCCCCTAATCCCAGCAGCAATCCTGCGGTTTCACAGTCTGCAGGCAGTGGAACAAGTGATAATTCAAGTGAAGTTGTTGGTACCATTCCACAACCTGTCGTGGGGACGACGGATAGTTGTATATCACAGTTGCAACAACAGCAACCTCAACAGCAAATTTACACGGTTGTTGATAACGTGGTCAGTAATGCATCCACGGCAAATGCAAGTGCTAATAATAATGTAACTAATTATAGTACCTCTAGTGTGACGAATAATCAAAGACAAGACGATACTATTACCGCTAACAATAATAATAATCAAACTCCGGGTGTTAGTCAATCTGCCGGAGGCAATGCAGGCCTAAACCAAGTATCTAATTACTCTTCGGCAAGTTCGAGTAACAAGACTGTTAGTACGACTGAAAAAATACAAAGTAATCCTGGTTCTGATAGAAACTTACGAGCTGAACTCGAAGCTCTGCTGCCTATTCAGCCTCAACAACAGCAACCAGTAGTTATTCCTAGTAGTAATACATCTTCCATTCAACCACAGCATCAGCAGTCCCAAACCACATCTTCATCCATTCCACAGCAATCATCTCAGCTTCAGCAGCAACAATCTCTTGATCTAGGAATGCAGGAGCAATTAGAAGAAACATCGGTATTGCAGTCTACCGTTCAAAACCTTCAAGAGACCCCTCAGCACCAATTTATTCAGCAAACTTCCGTAGTTGATTCCCAACAAGTGCATCATCCTCATTCTTTGCAACTGCATCCCCAACAGTTCCAGCTGCAATTACAGCCTGGTCAGACGTTGCCCATACTCTCATCAAGTCATACCAATACACAGCCGATGGTTCAAGTTCCTCAGTCGCAACAGTTCCAAGTTCAGCATCCATCATCTGTTCACCAGTCTAATCCTTTTCAACATATAAATCAAATTGAGCAAGTACAGTCTCCATTACCACAGGTAGTGTACGCTCAATCCAGTGTAGCAATTCCAACTGCTCCAGTTGCTAGCGATGTGAGCAGTAGCACAGTTACAGGAACGTCCGGAGTGCCTGTTTCAGTTGAGAGTAACACACCGCAGTCCCATCAGAGAGTTGACCCAGCTGGTGGTGAAAGCATACAAAGTGTTGACGAATCTCCTGTACCGAAAGTGTCGGATGAAGAGAAAACTGTTCAACTGCCTAATGTAAATAACAATGCCGGAGATCTGGACATTCGAGAGGCTATTCTTACCATTTTTGAAGCCACTTCCGATACGAACCAATATTTGCAAAAGGCTTTACCCATTAGGAAGACTGAAATATCAACAAATGTACGTGACGACACTCAACATCAGTTGAATAATCACCACTTATCAAATCCCACCACTTCGGCCATACAGCCTTCTAAAGACTTATTTGAGGTACTGCAAGGTCCTCCTCATTCAGCTCCTCCTGCCAGTCCAGCCGTTGTTCTTTCTACTGCTAATAACCCTGTTCTTTTTGCTGCTCAAAACTCTGATGGTGAAGTTAATACGCAATCACCAATTTACATTGAGCCCAGCAGTAACAATAGAATTATTAACAGTACTAGTTGCAACGACAGTGCTTCTCCCGCAACCCCGTCTTCAATTAAAGCTAAGGCTTCTGCTGTTAAATTACAAGTAGGTTTTGGCATTTATTCACATTGTTGTTAGATTCGAGTTGTTGCGGAATGATGTTCCCCTTTAGTTCAGAAATTGTTTGCTCATATTGCTCTGGAACTTACTTAAAATATTAACATTTATTTAGTTGAAGTGTTTCATATGCTTAGACTTTGATTTCCGCTGGAGCAACTCGTAGAAGCGTGCATCAAGTAAATGATTAATTTTATTTTTCAGTTGGATATCGCAAGTGCTCAAAGGTTTCAACAGCAACAAGTGGATTCTATTATGAAACAACCAGCAGTCTCTCCGATGCCACACTCAGCTCCTTGCAATTTTGCAGAATGCCCAAGCTCCGCGGAGACAGCTGTAAATCAAGTTGACGGGTAAACATATTTTCTTATGTCTGTATACTGTTTTGTGTTTGGGAGATTGTGGATGTGTTATCTACAGGTATATACTTTAAATCTCTGCATAGGCAAACATCAAATTCAGCTGAAGCCACTCTAATGAGTAATTCAGAATTACCTGTCGAAATACTTGAAGGCGAAAGGAGAACGGAGAAGAAAGTCCCTAAGAGAAGAAAGACTGGAGAACGAGGGCCGAAATTAACTCTGCTTAGTGTTAGTGGAACAATAGTTGAGTGTCAATTGGAAACAGGAAAGCAGAAAACAGTTACATTTAAATTCGACTGCGAAGATTTAGTCCCAACAGACATTGCAAAGAATTTGGTATGTATTGCATTCGTACAACATGTATACTGGACCGTCAAGTTATTTAACTGATATTAAAAATAATTTAAAAGGAATGACTACTAAAATATATATTTTGTGACTAAACAGGTCGCTGAAGACTTATTGTCTGAATCTCACTCAGAAATTTTCGCCGATATGGTAGAAGATATTATGAGGCAGGTCAAAGCCAAGCCGGGTACAATGCCTGTAGTGGCTGGGGAGTCTTCCGTTCTCGCAATTTCAACGACAAGTACCGCTCAACAGAGTAACCCAAATGGAAGTGATGCACCAAAAAATCCTATCTTTTCAGATAATGTTCTACTACAGGCGTCCACTAATGATACGTCTGTTCCACTACCAAGTTTCACGACTCAACCGTTCAGTAGCGCCAGCGCCGTGAATTCTCCAGCGTCAACAGGAACTCCGAATGTAGAAACAGCGGATTTTCCTGGAGATTCCAATCTTCCGGGAAAGCCTCCGATGTCTCCAATGAAAGTATCTCGTTTTCAAGTGAGTGTTGTTAAAGAAGGAGAAAATAAGGCGTCAAAAGATGGTAAAGCTTTAGTTAATCATGCCGAATCATCTCAGACTCAACCTGTACTTTTTGAGGACAACTCTATCCGAGAAAATGATCCAGCTTTTGCTGGAAGTTTCAATGAAGTTGGAACATCGGTGAATAATACCGCTCCATCAATAAGCGCGATTAGGAAGGGAAGATTCAGTGTGGTAACTCATAAGTCAGAAGATGTAGATGATACAAGCAATGTACCCACTCCTACCACCGCTACTGCCTGCAGCAGTTCCACGGATTTGGGCAATATTACTGTTGATATGGGTTCTCAGAACTCAAATATAAATCCGAACATGGCGCATCCCGTATCTCATTCTTCCGTAAATCCGATGGTACGTCAGGCTGGACAATTCTATGCACAACCGTATGGGCCATCTGCATTTGTCAATGCCGTTCCGTCGTTGCAGGTAAGAAACTGCCTTTTGTTGTAAAGCGTGTAAATTTCAACTGCTTGAATATAGATACATACAATTTGATTGATTATTTAGTCATAAAATTAATCTTGAATACCCTTTCATGCAAATATAGAGCTGTTGAATGGCTCATATCTCACATAATCGATTAATGTTTCGTTTTTTTAAATTCTCTCATAAGTTCGTATATCGTTAGTTTTACTTGCCTAAACAAGTTTGCAAGCACATGTTAGTTTGAGTCGCATTAAGAGTTGGAAAGTATTAATTTGTACTAACGTTCATCTTCAGTTTTCTTGGCTTCAAAAACTGGTTAATTAATGAACTCATACTTTTCAAATTAATTAGGTACTTCTTGAAGCGAATGGATTGCAGTCTGTGGATTCAGCACAGCAGTTTTACGGTCTTGTAAAATCACCAGAACACCACATTTTCTCAATGGATGGCCGTCCACCATCATCATCATCGAACTTGGGACAGGTAAGAGTAAAGGATTTATTAATACTGTATTGGTTTTCCTTTTGAGGGGATTAATTTGCATAATAGTGACAAAAAGTCATACTGTGTGTTTGGAAAAACTGTATTATTAGAATGTTTACTCGGTACTCGATACGGTCTAGGATACCCTCGAGATTATTATTCTGTGATTGTCAACTGTTATTTTCTTTAACCAGAGATGACAATAAGCATGCTTAATTCAGTTACATCGGTGCATTGAGACCATTATAATTGCTATGTTAAAATGCGTAATACCTGCGATAAGGAATCGTGTTTTCCTATTTTGGAGCACACCAGACCCTGAAAAAGTGCAGACGATGAAACTCGGCAGAGATTTTGTGTGTAAACAACAGAGTACCTAGATAATTACTTGGTAGGCAGCTTAAGAACATTTGTTCAAGTAATTTATTCCGGGACGTTCATCCTTCATGCATCTATTTATTTAGTATTTACTTTACTTACATCAGAATAGGCTGAATTACTGCATTACAAATGGGGACTATTTTGTAGCTGTATAGAGAATTTGGCTTTGATGTCCTCCGCATAAATTTACGGCATGTGGAGGAAAACGGTGCACATACCTTGCAACTGCTGCAACTTACCTTGAAATCTTTGTTAGCTATATATTATTTTTGGTTTCATTATACCCAAATATCACTTGAGTTGTTGATACATAGGTCCTTGTAATAAATTAATGGTGATGACATTGCGTAAGTGAGAATACCGTGTCTCTCTTTCTCTCTCTCACATGCAATGGTATGAAGTAATACTACCGACATACCAACTATTCGCACAAATGATTGTGCACAAAGTAAGAGGACATTGGTAGTTTAGAGTGATGCTACTACAGTAAGTATAATTTTTATTTTGTTGTCGTTGGCTGCTAAGAATTGGATTTATTTGGCTTCTGCGGTTGGTTTTATACCGCTACATTTCGTACATCAAGGTTGCGGTGTTTACCTGCCAGGAGAGCGGAACTTCCTTATCATTCTATTAGACATTTAGAAATATTAAGGAGGGAATCCGAGTCATAATTGAGCTACCTGATATGAATTTTGAAGTAGAATAATTTTGAGCGTATCTACAACGTAATTTCTAGAGACGTGCAAGTTTTACATTATCTAACTTACTTCGGCCGTGCTCCATGTGATGCTCAGAATTATTTTTCATTTCGTATTTTTTTCTCGCAATATGTACATCTAAGTAAAGCTAAAGTAATCTACTTAGACTTTTCTTTCCGGGTTGTTAAACAATTTCGACATTATTTTTGTTAATGAAGTTATTTTTAATGCAACCTCCAACCGCCTTCGTATTTTAATAGTTGTTGCAGCTCGTAGCTTTCACATTCATCATTCCTGTTTATCTCTAACGTTTAGAATCTAAACAAAGTAATTTTGTTTACTGCCTCTGACGAATATTATAGCTCTCATAAAGAGGGAATGTAAATCATTTGAGGAGTATACTTATATACATAATATCAAGGAACACGTATAAACTTACGTTATTTTTGTATTTTAAGAAGAGTGTGATTTTGCATTTGAGTGTGAGTTCGTATTTGTGGCATTTTTCTGATACATTTAACAGTGTTTGATACTCTTTCTCCGCGAAAACTTATTCTTTACTCTCTGAACTTTTAGTTTTCATAATTGGTTTTTATTTTAAATTTTACTTGTATGTACGGTTGTTTGCAATGCCTTCATTCTTTTAATTTTGCATTACATTTGATTGATTTTGTCTTATTTTTTCCTCACTTCTTGGTTTTTCTGTTGCTACTTAGCAAATGATGATGACGGAAACACATCAGAATCAGGGGGTTCAGGGGTACCGAAATGTCACCGGGGCGGCTCCCCATAGGCTTAGCCAAAACCAGGGTCAAAGTGAAAGTGAATTGAGAAATAATAACAATAAAATTAATTCTCTCTCAACATTGTCTTCGTCATCAGGTAGTGTCGGCTCTGCTATTGGTAGCAACCACACTACTACTAATACTACTGTTTTACATCCGACAAACGTTACATTACAAAGTCAGGCTGCAGTGAATATCCTTACTAAACATTTGGGATCTAACAATGATCCCGTTGGTGCATTAGCTGGGACGTCGTCGTCCAATACTGTAGTGTTACAAAACCAAAGTTCACTACAACATTCGCAACATCAACCAGTTTACCTGCATAATGTAAAATCGCTAGGAGGAATTAACTCCGGAAATATGACAGCAAGTATTTGTGATGGTTTGAGTGATGCAATGAGGCGAGATACTACAGCAATGAATAGATCTCAACCAATTTCTACTGTCACATCCCCAGAAACACACGATAGTCGCACCTATCCGTATCCAAATTCATTGTATTTTACCACGTTACCCGAGGCAAATATTCAAATGGGAGGACAGTTTCATAATGTGTATCTTCCTCCACCACCTCCTCCCAACACGAAAAGTGAACCTTTCGCACAGTCCAAACCGGATGTTCAATATTTTAGTAATAAACAGAGTATAAATAATAGTAGTAGTAGCCTCTCGCAAGTGCCAATAAATTTTCCGCTAAGGAGAATTCGTCATGATTCCTCTAGTCAAAGTGTGGCAGATTTGCCTTCCGCACTAAATGAAATTTTTTCGAAACAACAGCAGCAACAACAAAATCAATCTGTACAGCTAGACAAATCGAGTTTACGACGAATGAAGTCGCTAGCTAAGTCTTGTGCAGATTTGAGACACATGGATTCAGATGATAGCATAACAAGTTTTGACTATAGAAAAGATGGGGATAGTGAAGTACAATCGTCCATGCGTCCACAGCACCAAGTAAAACCTAATTTAGTACCCATGACAGCTGATTCCTCCCTCCAGAGGGCTTGTCATCCGCGAAATACTATGAATACTTTTGACCAGCAGTTCAGTGCCATGGTAGTAAACTCGACAAAACCCCCTCGTCCCCATAAAATACCCCAAGAATACTTATCGTCTAACCTACCGGTGGGCAAGTTGCAATATAAGACGATCCATTCAGTACCCGAAAGAAAAAGTACGAGTGGGAAATCGAAAACTTTAGGACAAGCCATACCCCGAATGGGTGCCGGCTCATTATCTGGCCCGATGCATTCCTCATACCTATATTCCAGCTCTATTTCTGATTCGGAAGAAGAATTTATGTTCGGGAAATCAAATCAGAAAGCTAACGTTCCATCGTACAACAGTAGTTCTGCGAGAATATCTCCAACAAAACCACCTGCAAGACAAACTCACTTTAATGATGATCCAGGAAGGATGCTTAAAGCGAAGTTACGACACACCCATTCATTGAGCAATCTCCATGAAGTACTTGAAAATGAGAGCTTGAGAAGATCACAGACAAATCTAGTGCATCCTGTATTGTCCAGTACTAATAACAGTGGGAAAAGACTACCTATTAACATTCACGGGAATAATTTGGAAAAAACTCATCATCATGATTCAACCTATCACACTGTTCACGGAGGTGTAAAATATGGTGGTTCTCCTCCTATGACTGATAACTTCACTAGTAGTATCCAGAGACGAGATTTGAGTGGGGCAATGTACATGAATGATCCAGCTGACATGGATGATTATGTACTGGAAGAGTTGGATGATGAAGAAGTATATGGAGAACCCTATTCTGATCGAGAATTAGGTGGGGGACAACAACTTCCCTTTAATTCCTCGGGCCCTTATCAAACCCAAACTTCCTGGAGGTCGGGATCTCCTTCGAGTAGTGGGTACAAAACAATGGGGCCGTACAATTATGCCACTATTTCTACTGCCTCTGACCCTGGTTTGGCTAAATTTTTTCGAGAAAGACGACAGCAACAACAGCAACAGCTGCATTATTATTTGGTAAGGCAGCGCACACAGATCCGAAAAGTATCTGGTAGTGAAGTGGTACTTTAATGTTGCTGGGTGGTTGCTTTGGGAGTCTACTATTTTTACCACTTGCTGTACATACTGTTAACTATCTGCTGTACAGCAATTTTGTGCTGTAAAAAAGCATCCATATATGTATCTATACGTATTTTTACCAAGTCCCAAGGCTGTCAGATGATACAGTGATTGGGCATTTCAGTAGTATGAGCATGCTGCTTTTAGTAGCTTTAGTCGCAATTATACCATGCTATTCAAGTAGTTGAATGAATATCTTTGTTGTATTATTGGTTGATTTTATTATTGTAGTTTAGTTGCTTCATGAGGAAATGCCAGTTAAAGGGGTAACAGCTGTAACTACTAACAAGCACATATAAGTATGTAAATACAAGTAGTAGTTGCTTATGCATTGTCGTGAGTTGAGCATTTATGCGATCGTTTATTTAAAATCGAATTGTTTCGAAACAAGGTAGATAGGTAATGTAGAGGTATTTCTCAAACTTGGTATAACTGACCGACTTTTCAGGTACGTATATCTGATCAGACTTTCTTCGCTGCCATAGACGATTTCCCCCATCTTCCTTGAAATAATACTGCAAATAACTGTTTTTACGCCAATCGTATGCATACCGTTCAAGTAACTGTAGGAAATCCACAACAATCACTGGTGACGAAGACTAATTACGTAGAAAATACGATGACTTTAAAGTAGATGTGACATATGCTATTAGTGCATATATAAATACCGTGTGTATTAGTTCCTCGAAAAAGATCATAAAATAAGATGACGTATGTGACATTCGGAGACGAAATAATGTTCTGTGGTCGGAAATGCTCCGAAATTTGTAGTTCCACAGTACTCTCATTGACATTGTTTCATGACAGATGACTTTCTCCATATGAGGATTTAACATACTTTGTTTGGTACAACACTCGTTACAACTTGTAATAGTTTTAGCGTTAATATCTATGTTTAGACTTAGCCGTATGGTATTATAAATAATGTATATAAGTATAATGTGACCGTTCATGACGATTGTCCGCTTTACTTTGGTTGTAATTAGACAAAACTTATTGTCTGAAAGTAATCATTGCTACTCGTGTAGCGGAAGTATGTGCCTTGGCAGAACTGAGACTGGGATTGTTTGAGAATGTACATCGTTTAAAAATAGATAAAATAATTAATTTTAAACGTTATCAACGAATAAGCCTTACAGACAAGTTAGAGTCATGTCTGGATCATAGTAGATTAATTTCACAGGTGGATGGGTGCAATTATGTCTCTCACAATTTTAGAGCATATAGATACTTAACTCTTCAAGAGTTTAGGAAAAAATTTAGTGCATGATTTTTAGCTCTCTGGTATTAAATAATTTAATGGTGTTTTATAATTTTCAAGCGCGAGGATGATTCGGATAATATTGATCCCTACGGACATCAAATGTTGGACTACGACCAGGAGTACTTGGCATTGCTGGATCGGTAAAAAATATTTTCACTTTTAACGTTTAATTTGTACTCGAGATTATTCTTATACTTATGTGTGAAGTGAAACCTTTTTCTTCATGCTTTAACTGACGTTTTCACTTCATATTATGTATAGACATAAATTTGAAGAAGACGAACTGAAACGAAAACATCATCAAGAGGTGGAATATTATTTACGGAGAAAAACCCATTACGCTGCTACGCAGTCCATTCCGCAAACCCCTAACCAGTACTATGCCCCTTCTCATCCCGTACAAGGTCATCCTCAAATGGTTCCCGCAACAATACAGTTCAACGGCAGATCGTACGTTGCTGCTAACGTGCATCCAAATGGTCCAGGGCAAAATAATAAGTATACACCTATTGTTGTCCCAACATCTTTGCCCCTTCAGCCTCAGTCATTACAACAGCAAATGCATATATTGCATCAACAACAAAATGCTTTGCATGGACATCATCAGCATAGCCCTCATTCGATGGGAATTCCATTGACTCCTTTGATGCATCATCATATGCAACAACAGCAGCAGCAACCTCATGAAACCATCACCAGTCTATCGCCATCCCCATCGGTTTCACCCCCAACAATACCGGCAGGAAACTCGCCCTTGTATGAGCAGAATTTACACCAGCAGACTCTTGGCAACGCTGTTATAAACCAAATGCATCTAAATCCAGCCGAGCTACCAAGTCCAGATGCTAGCGGAAACAAAAGCGCAGAAGTTTCTTCTCCCGAGACGCCTACACGACAGCCTATGGCGAACAATGGGATACTTCAGCATCAAAACGTAAGTATCTAATCTATATATGCATCTCTGTATATATACTTATACCTTATGCCTACAATCCTACAATAATACCTTCTAATTGTAAGCCCTTCCGTCATGAACTGCAAAAAATGGTTGTAAAAATATGTATAAACACATTTATAGAGGTGTCCGACATTATTTTTTATTATTTATTTTATGTTAAATTAAGCACGTGGTATTATGTATTACAAAGATTTGAAACAGAAGTATTTCTTAAACTTCCGAAATCCGTTTTCAAAAGAGGCTGGAGGGGGACAATTTCACGTGACTGGCCATCCAAAATTAACAATATCCGGTGTTTGTCATTTTTTTACTGGAATTTGAATAACACAGATTTCCGTATAGGCGATATTGTATTGACAGTTTTCTTTGACATGAAACAAAAATGACTGTTCAAACTGTTCCGGCATCTTGAACATCCATTTTGAGATTTGAGACTGCCAGTCGTGTTCTTATACATATTTTTATAAAATGAACAAAGAAGTAGGATTTAAGTATAACTCAAAACATTCCTGATGACATGTAGTCGAAGTAGAATATGTATTATGTATATGCACCCATTTGCAATAAATGTTTGTTGTTCACATTTAGATGAGTCTTATCGAAATTCCTACCTCCTATGGAACGATCCAGTCACCGTATGGAACATTTAGACCCATATTTGCTCATCCTGGTACCGCTGTTCCCGCTTATCACCCTGCCTTTGCGGGCTATTATGTACAACCCGCAAGCATTATGGGTAGGCTTTTTAAAATTTGTGCATTTGAATTATTACTTGATTTTGCATGATATTTTTTGTTACTTTAATTAGCACTTGTATTATTTGTAATGATTTAACAGGACACTTTTATTAAGAAAGGATTCTAATCTTTCATTGGATTTGCAGCTGGTATGCAACCCGTTCTGCAACCACAAATGAGAATGATGTCTACTTCGGGTGTTTATTCAGCACCAAATCAATCAACATCTGCACCACAATCACAGCAGTGGACGACATCCATACCAATGCAACAACAACAAGCACCTATACTTCATCAAAATTATCCAAATGTTGACAGTGGAACTCAAAGTCGAGGAACTGGAACACCAACTTCACTAGTTAGTCTATCGTTAGACTATGGAACCTCAACTGGAACTAATTCAGTTGTATCGTCAATGAATAATCATAGTCAGCATCAATACCAGCCCACACAGAGGGGTTTACCTGGTACAGGTTCTAATAGTCCTACTCTCATTCAGAATAGTACGTATTCACCCAGTGGCCCGCAGTGATTACAATTTAATTTACAAAATTCTGTGCTACTTCAAGCAAGGAGACTATATATGTAGATACTTGTGACTAAATATATTCATATTCTGCGTTAATGCATTCAAGAATCTAGGTTGAAATTACAATTTTTTAAATGTGTCACATTTTCTCTACTCTAAGATTTGGATCATCTTAAAAGACAATATGTTTTCCGTTTTGTGCTTTCGTCAATGAATTATCGTATAATTATTGTATGTATTCCTCTACTGGGTAACTGTATGTATACATACATACAACCCGTCGGTTTTGCATGTTGAAAAAACAGTTGTCCTTGTTTTTTTTTTCGTGATTACAGAATCATTCTCTACGTTCTTATTTATCTCTCAACATTTGCTAGAACAAAAAATTATTGCTGTATCAATTTTTGTATGATTGCCCATGAAAACCATAGTCATATAACATTTATATGGCTTGCCCTTTTTCTTGGCTATTTTGACATTAAGTGTTTAGCATAACATTGAAGGAACTAATCTACTTTGATTATTTTAAATTCTTACATCTCATCTTACAGTTAAATGATTTAAATCTCTACGACGAGGTTCTTACCATACCAAAAATAACAATTTTTAATACTTAGTGATAATGACCCTATTGTATGTATAATCATTATATGCCAATATTGATGAATTATATTGTGATGCTGGTATTATAGAAATTGATTGAAAGCTTTTTTCACACCGGGCTACTGACAATAGTAATAATTTTAAATCATTAGACTGGTATTTTACTTTCCTGCAACTGTATGAATATTTATGAGACACTTAATAAGTTAGTGCGTAAACCCACCAGTATGACTCAATTGCCTTGCTATATGTGTACTTACATACCTGTAATTAAATTGATAAGTATAATAATTACATATATCTGTATTTAATATACTCATAATACATATTTTCTGTATTTGTGTGCATTTCGGGCACATTTTAAATCTAAGTGTAGTAAATCTGTAGGTAAAGCACGCGACGAAAAACGAAGCTACTACTCGGAAATGTAAATAGGTCGGTGATTTTAGAAAATAAGCTGTTACTACTTGTAGATCAACTGATTATCCAAATTCATGTATCAAAGTACGAACTGGATATAGACAAAACTAATAGTCACTTTGAATTATATGAACGACTTTTTTGTACTTCATTATGGAATATTTCGTTGGCTCTCCAATCCCGATAAAAAAGATTAAATTAATTGAGATAATTGTAAAACACCAAATATTCCGATTCCCTATGCCAGATGACCGGTCTATTTAATAGTAAAGTAATTGGTTAATCACATTTAACGTCTGTAAAGTAGTGCGAAGACCGAGAATGATTAGTTACCATTGCCATGTTGCAAATCATTTATAATGGTATTCTGTTGAGTTTACTAAGCGTATACAACACATCTTGAGAAAGCTTGCTTCATTCTGTACATGATACAAATGTGTAATTAATACCAATTTATTTTGTGTCAGGTTTGCACATACTAAACATACATACATACACGCACCTCAACAGTTACATCGGCTAGGCATTGATGTAAATTACATTTATCTGTGCTCTAGGACGATCCATGAGCCAGATATTTAGTTGATAAAGTAGTGATTAATTATTTGCTTTACATAAAAAAGTTTTGATAGTTATTATTGTTTAGACTTTAGAAACACTTGAAATGACCATTTTATTCAATAAGGTGAATTTGAAAATGAATGACGATGATTATCAAAAGCGCCTGCATGTATGCATATAATAATACCATTGAATAGCCTTATTAAACTATTTCTGTGAGTAGCGTGTGCATTTCCTCGTAATAATTGCTAAAAAGAAGGTATTCCTTAATAATGTAGAAAATACGTAACTCAATTGAAAACATGGGTTCATTTTTGCCAAAATGAAGAGTGCGAATGTCCAGCCTGAAACTCATTTATAAAGATATGCAATTTTATTTCTGTTCTAGACAGTGTTTTAGCATTTAGTGTGATACAGTTGCAAGAATATCCTTAACAATGCAATGCAGAGGTTAATTTAAGTTCCAAAAGTTTGGATATGCTTAATGGTGGTGATAAAAACGCAATAACTTTTTATGTGACATGATGAAAAAATAGCACACGGGACATAAACTATGAAATTATAAGTACTAGCACTATATAGTATCTAATATATATATAAATATATATTTGTAAACATATCTGCAAACGTTGCAGAATGTACTACTAATTTTTATTATACAGGTTACTGACCATGTTTAATAATAATTATGCCTGAATTACGACTATATAAATAATAAACACTTTTTTTGGTATGAGACATTTTATTGTGAACAGGTGAACCTTTGGAAGGAAGTTTATTTATATAGGAAAGGAAGATCGTCTGTCTCATTTCTTTTATTAGCATCTGTTGCTAAATATTATTAAACTTTCAGTTTTGAGACCAAAAAAGTCTCTGCTCAAGACTTGTTACTTGTTATTACGAATCAAATTATGCAATGTTGTGGGATTTTGAGCTATCCCTGTGCGGACTCCTTTTGCCAATTAAATTGCTTGTTGTCAATTAATTATTACAATAATTATTATATATCTTAAAAAACAATAGAGAGAATCTCCAGATGAAATTCATAGATTTTTTCAAGTTTGCTATATACTTATATATAATTATTATATATGTATGTATTGAAAAGACTTGCAACGAAAATTAATATTATTCTGAAATAATAATAACGCAACCATATGTAATTACTGTAGGTTTGTAAATATAATATGTAATATATTTTATTCATCTCTAGATTATAAGATATTTATACTTTTGCGTTGTGAGTATTATCTGGTCGTATATATTTTTAGGCTATTTTGTTGCTGCTAAATGATTTTTTGTAACCTTTACGGATCGATGTAGAATGTCAGCGTGTGTCATATTATTAGTCGTAGTCGTAAAATATGAGTTTCTATTAAACTGCTATACCTTATATAATATACACTCTGTTGCGGCGTGTCTCAAGGAAGGAAAACGGGACGATGATATATAATGAGCACTACAATTACTTAAAAGATGTAGTAGTTGGTACTTATTATTATTATGCTTACATATATACATTTATTATTTAGCGAATCTATAAAAAATGATGTTGTTACCACATGTGTTTAATTGTAATAATTATACATGAATTAATATATAATAATAATAGTAATCACATTACAAGTTGGCGCTTCACTCGTAATTATTACTTTATTATTTATATAACTTCTCTCCTCGCGGTCTGAAAGGATATTCTAAAATTAAGTATTATTATAATATATATCTACCTATTCCTTGGAATTGTCTCCAAGGGTTTTATTGCTACTTAAAATTAGTACTATTATCTACTACTACTACATTACTACGTGTTTAATGCGAGTGTGTGTAAAAGTACAGTGCCATCATCGGTACTATACGCCTAAAAAATGAAAAATTTGTAATCGAAGGAATAAGGAATTGACTCAAAAGAAAAAGAAAGATTTACCTCTAATCTTTTAAAACCCGGTATTGTATTGCTAATAATAATATTGCTATAATACGATTGGAAGCTTTGTAAAAGAAATTACAAAACATACATAAGTGATGATAAAAGTAAAAACGATTACTTATGCATTTTAAAAGGTCGACGACTTCTCTTGCTGCTTCATTTCTTGAAACAATATTTCCATAATTGCACCATAAACCATACATCAAATAAATAAATGCACGGCATACTGTACATTCATAAATAAAATACATAATAATAAATAAATAAAATATATTAATAAATAAACTTATAAATCTTTTCATGAGTCTTCACAATAGGCTTGAAAAGCTCAATTGTGCAATAATTAATTTTTAAAAAATTAAATTAAAGCACGAATTAAGAACAATTTCTTATTTTTAATAATAATAAATCTTATTGATTGGTTCACAATAAGCACTCCGGAGAATTTCATTCTTAATTAATTAGCTATTTACTTTAGGATCATTATTTAAAGTTTCAACCCTTCTCGTATTGATGTAAATAATACAGCAACAAAGCATAAATGCAAATGCAATATCCTCATCTACCAGTAGATGTTGCACCAGCACGGGGCAAAATGACACAATAGGAACTATACACAACCCTTTTATTATTGTGTATGCCTGTATTCCGTTTAGTAGGGAAAAGGGAATTCAGCAGCAACGGAAGGGTTAAATGATGCATGTGTTCAAGCATGGGTTTGGTTTTATAATCCCGACCCCCCGCATTGTCATATGAACGAACTTACTATACAATATTAATAAAAAGATCGGCTTTTGTATGCATGGGAACTAGGGACAGATATATGTAGAATAAATATACCGTCGAAAATATAAAGTTATACTCCAATAATAAGATTATTAATAGAAAAAAATTTTTTATTTGCGTACACACAGTAATGAGCTGACAATAAGCTACAATGGAAGATACTTTCTAAACTATAGAGGTATATTTTATGACATACTGGGAGAAACACATCAAAACTGTTCAAATTATAGTATATGTATATATAATAAGTATAGATCCAGAGACCAATTCTGTTCCTACATTAATATTTTTTTGTAAATATCCTGTTAATTAATTAAAATTACATGCAGTATTTTCTAAAAATTTGGTTGTTTGGTACAGTGTATAAGTATTTTTAAAAAATTGGAATATTTATATATATGCAAAACATCAAAAAAAACATTATTTGTCCAATATGCAAACTGGAATAAGTCTATAATAAGACGACATTAAAGTAGAACCTCCTGCTCTTTTTATCTGTGACATGCTTATTATTAGCCCACACAAAGAAGGGGTCTCTCTCTCATCAACATGTGTGAAATCAACACAAAAATAAAAATTCGAAAACAAAAATATTTTTTTGTCAAATTATTATGGATCATTCAATATATAATAGTCAGCATCCTAAAAAGTACCTCTTTGTCAGATTTATACATATACAAGTAATATTAATAATAATTATTCTCAAAAAACTTTTCCTGGGTACAACTTAAATAAATATTATTTTCTCCTCTTTTGTTCAAACACATGCGATTAATCATCGCCCTCCTCTCCCTCATCCCCACCGCTAGACTGATCCTTCTCCTCGACGGGTGCTGCCTTCTTTGCTGGGCGACCACGTCCGCGTCCACTTCCTCCGCCTGCCGACTACGTTAATCAAGTAAATACACAAAAAAACATTAATCAATAAATTCCTCATACTTATATCAGTATAGATCGTAGGTGATACTCCAAATATAATACACAATCACAAAATACAGAGATACTTCAACATCATGGAATGACGCATTTAAGGACTAATTATTTTTGTAATTATTAAAATATAAGTATTTAATTATATATTAAATTACTCTACTCTCATTGAAAATATTAAATAATACCTTGGCCTTGCCCTTCGCCTTCTTCTTGGCAGAGCCCTTGGGACGTCCACGGCCTCGTTTACTCGCGGGTGCGTCCGAGTCGCCTTTATCCTCCTTGGCGGGACGACCTCGCTTTTCAGCTTTGGGCTTCTCTGCTACTTCCGCAGCGGGTGACTTGCCGGGACGGCCCCTCTTCTTCTTAGTTTCTCCGGCTTCATCGGCCATTATGCTTCGAGATTCTGTAGAGAAACAAAAATAATTGTTTTGTTATTACATTCACTGCCCAATTAACTACAAATTAAATAAATAAATCCTTTAACTAAAAATAAATGAATCAAAATTACATAGATAATTTTTTTTTAAATTAATTAAATAATTAATACCAAACTAACTAAAATAATTAATTTCAAATTAAATTAATTACAAATCACAATCACCAACCAAAATCCGAGCTCTAGAAACACTAAAAGGACCAGACACAGATGTGCAATAATCACTTGACATTTGACAACAGCTTAACAGAGCAACAACAAGAACGCGTATACACAAAGAAGCTTTAAAAATTCGTGCGGTTGAAAGGGCGCTAAAAATAATAGAGCCCATCCCGCCCCACCCCCTAATCAATTCCAACACCCCTCCCCCATCATCCAATTCATTGAGCAATAGGAAAATACATACTAAATATAGGAACTCTCTGCTGCTCTTGTGTGCTCACATTACCCCAACAATTTCCCACCACACACAACACAAGACCACTGTACTACTATAATAATAGTAACACATAGCACATCTCACACATGCATAAACGGCTATACCTAAACGACAGACAGAGAACGTAACATACAGCAATACAGCATTATGTAGGATGCAATGGAGAGACAAAACGCCAAGCGTCCTATCGTCCCATGAGTGTCCAACGGATGACTTTTATTAATGAAATAACGCCGCATATATTCAGCACACACACAAGATATAGAAATGCCAAAGCAAAGCACAGCAAAACCAACGCCACATCAGAACAAAACAGCAGCCGCCAAAAAAGCAAGATGAGCCAGCAAAAGCAATAACAAAATACTTTCGTGTACAAATCTATATAAATATGCTATACATGCCATGCTCAACCGAGGCTTTTCGGGAAAATTATTTATTTTGGGGGATGCTGTAGTCTGATGTGCCACGGAAGATATAAATTCAGCACAATACAAAATCAATTTAAGAAAAATCGAAAATAAATTCCAAAAAAAAATTGGGAAAAGTCGAAAATAAATTCCAGGTAAATCAAAAATAAATTCCAATAAATACAAAATAAATTCCAAAATATAGAAAATAAATTCAAGAAAAATAGAAAATAAGTTCAGAAAAAATACAAAATAAATTCAGAATAAATACAAAATAAATTCAGAATAAATACAAAATAATTTACAAAAAATAGAAAATATATTCAGAATAAATACCAAATAATTTACAAAAAATAGAAAATAAAATCAGAATAAATACCAAATAATTTACAAAAAATAGAAAATAAAATCAGAAAAAATACAAAATAATTTAAAAATAAAATCAGAAAAAATACAAAATAAATTCAGAATACAGAGAAACTAAATCCAAAAAAATCGTAGAATAAAAACATCCCTAGAAAAAAGCAAAAGTACACGCCATAGCGATTCCCTCCATAGAAAAATATTGTCTGGAAAAAAAGAGTCGTCTTCCCTCCATATTCCTCTTCTTCTCCTAGCCTCCTAGTCTACAATAATAATAAAAGGAACAACAAGGAGAGAATCTAATATGGAAAGCCGCACTCTCAAAGCCTCAAACACATACACACAAACCCAAGCAAAGTAAAGCATTTCAAAGCCAAGTAAAGTAGTAAAGTATGAAGCCTTCTCCACTCTTTCCGTCTGCCTTTCTGCTGCTGCTCGTCGTCGGCCTCTTCTTCTCTTCTGCTGCTGCTTCATACCTCCCTATCCCATTACATTATCCTACACACATACGAAAAGCCATCGCGCTTTTCTCGGATTTAATTTCCCAAAAATTTACCAACTTTTCCGAATTTTTCCTGACTTAACCCCTAAACCCAGCTCCTCCGCTCAAACGCCATTAAATCCAGGATCTTCCCTTCTATTTAGTCCCTATTTTTAATAATTTTCCCCAAAATTCCTTCCCCCCAAAATAATTGCTGGAAGTCAGTCGGAATTCTGGGGGGAACTCGCAGCTCAGACGCCATTCAACACAGCAGCAGCAGGAGGAAGAGCAGCCGAAGCAAGCGAAGAGAGAACGGAGGACGACCGCCACAACGACAACACAAGAGAAGAGAAGTAGAGAAGCGATGAACGAAGAGGGAAGAGCAAAAGCATATAAAATATATAGCCAAGCAACAAATTTATACAGCAAATCCTCCAAAATGTCTATCCCCCGCAAGGAATTTTCTAATGGGAAAATTGCATATAGGGAAATTTTAAAAATTCCTAAAAATAAGGAAATTTGTTCTAAAATTCAGAAAAGCATGTCAGAAAATTACTAGGATGAGGACAAAGCTAAGGGAAGATGGAAGAATATGAGAGGAAAATCAGGAAAAAAGAAAAGCTTAAAAAGACTTTAGAGCAGAAGAGAAACTCGCCAGAAAACCGCTCTTTTCCGAGAATTTTCCCGAATTTCCACGGCCCGTCCCCCCGCACGTACAATTCTGAAAAAAATTCCTAAAATAGGGAAATGAATTAAATAAATTACTCACCGGATTAGATTGCGTGGGTAAAATTCCGGGGATAATTCCTGCAGGCCGTCAAAGTGCGTCCTTTTCCAAACAAATCCCAAGTCTGAATGAGAAGCGAGAAGAGTCAAAAGCGAACAAGAAGAGAAGACGAGAGAATCCAAACGAGCGAGCGAGCGAGAAAATTGAGGACGAAAAGACTCGGAAAACCAACAACACACACAGGGACTATAGAGAATCTACAGCATAGAAAACTCCATAAGAAAATCAAGCTTGGGCTTCTGCCTAGTCTTTAAGCGTGCCTTTTCCCTTCCCTATCCTTTAACATGTCCGTATATTGTACACACACACAACAAGAGAGCGGAGCGTCTCTTTTCTCGATATTTTTTCCAATCGATCCCCCCGCCCCCCTCCCTCCCTCATTGGCCGGCCAAACAGCCCGGTAAAATAGCTGGGGAGGGATTGGCTGGGGGTCCCCCCAGCCCCTCCTCCAAGTTCTCCAGCCCCCGCCGGATTGGCCGACCGGCGAGTCTCCAGAGGATTTCTCCATTCAACCGCACTCCAAGATTATTCCGCGTTGGACGCTCACGAATAATTGGCTTTTAAAATTTATTGCAGACATGGCGGACGAGTTGGCGCCCGATTGGTAATTTCCACTAGATTTTCATTCCTTCCGGGGCATTTTCCTCATTTTTCCCAAATTTTCGACCATTTTCCCAGCGCGGGGGAAATTTTTCAGTGTAATTGCTTTTTTTATTTCGTTTTAATTCCAACAGAATTGATGGACAAACCGGGGGCGTCCCACAACTTTCGCGCTTTTCCCAACCGCCCGTCATTGGCCGCTCTGGAAAATGGGGAAAAGGGCACTTTATTCAAAAAGGAGAAAAGTGCGAGACGAACAGAATTATTCAAAGAAGAAGAAGGACGACGAGAGGAAGGGGAAATTTTTAATATTAAGTATTTTTTCAACATTTTCAATATCTAATGAAATTATTGTAGGTTAGTTATTATAATTACAGGTGTGATACGGATTCATTTAGATGAAGGTGTCACCGATTTCGTATTTTGATGTAAAATTCGAACATTGTTGATGTTATTTGGATTCATTGGATGGGTGTAGAGATTTTTGCTATTTTTTGTAATTATTGAGGGGAAGAAGGGGGTGGGAAGGAAATTAGTATTATAGGTATTTTAGTCATAGGGAGATTGTGCTTTTTTAGAATTTGAGATTGAATTTTTAGGAAGTTAAGGAATAGAAATTTGCATTTCTAGCAGATATTTTTAGATTGAAGGAAGGGAGGGTTAGGAAAGTTGGGACTGGGTTGAACTTTGACAGTTACACCGGGTCTGGGAACGGGGATTTTGGTGGAGGTCAGGGGAAGATATAAATGGAGAAGAATAAGCTGGATGGAGATGTTTATGATGACTTCGAAATCCGGGCTAAGAAGAGGATTAAGGATGCTAAGTCTCGGGCAAGGCCTGGTAAGTAAAGTATACGTACAAAGATACATAGGTGCTATGTTTAATAATGGTGAGATTTTGTAGTTGATATTACGCAGTTGTTGCAAGTAGATGAATTTTGGGCTCGTTGATCATCTTTGGGATCATCTTTGACCTGAGGGATAGTGGAATGTATTGGGACTCTTAGGAGTCCATCTTGGTGATTATATGTGGGAAGAGCGATGAATATGTTTTTGTGTGTGTTTGAGGTTGTTGATAGTTAGTATGTATTTATACGTAGTGGGACGGGATTGATTTATTTGTTTGTTTGTTCGTTGTTTAGGTTGCTGTGTTGTGGATATAATGATACTGAATTGATTTGGTCATTGTTTGTCACATGTTTACAGAGCTGAAGAGCAAGGGTGCTTGGCATGAACACAACTACTACAAAACATTTGATTGCTCTCTAAATTCCTTTGTGGAGTCAAAGTCTGTTGAACGAATTCACGTGAATCAAGTCAGCCCGGAAGAGTTTATTGAGCAATATGAAAAGCCGTATAAACCTGTTGTGATTTTGGGTGCTCAGGATCATTGGAGGGCTAATCATAAATGGACCATACATGTAATAAAAATTACATTTCATTTTTAATCTCAATTGTTTTGACTGAAAACGCTATGCTCGACGTTGGATGATATGTTGTTAATGTTGGAATTTGTTATCGCTTTTTATTTAGCGCCTTGCGAAAAAATTTCGTAACCAGAAATTTAAATGCGGAGAAGACAACGAAGGATATAGTGTTAAAATGAAGATGAAGTATTATGTTGAGTATTTACAAGCAACGAAGGACGACAGTCCACTTTATATTTTTGATAGCAGTTATGGGGAGGTATAGTTGTTCACATGATTTCTAATTTATTTAGATGGTTATAAGGGAAGGGGTTTTATATCTTGTGTTATAATTGTTTTATAGCATCCTCGACGAAAGCGCCTACTGGAAGATTACGATGTTCCTATCTACTTCCGAGATGACTTGTTTCAGTATGCCGGAGAACGTCGCCGACCTCCTTATCGTTGGTTTGTTATGGGGCCGGGTCGTAGTGGAACTGGGATTCACATTGATCCTTTGGGAACAAGTGCCTGGAATGCTCTTTTGTCTGGTCATAAACGTTGGTGTCTATTTCCCACAAACACCCCTAAAGAATTGCTAAAAGTAAACCACGTGGAAGGAGGCAAACAGCAAGATGAAGCAATCACTTGGTTTCGTCTGATTTACCCTAGAACGCAGCATCCTTCTTGGCCTGAAGAGTTTAAGCCGGTATGATGTACTCGAGAATTATTGATGTAGATAATTTTAATTCATTAATTGTTCATCTGTAATAACTTATGGCCTGTTTAAATTCAATAGCTTGAAATTCTGCAAGGACCTGGAGAGACTGTGTTTGTTCCAGGGGGTTGGTGGCATGTAGTATTGAATTTGGACACCACAATAGCTATTACACAAAATTTCTGCTCACGGACAAATTTTCCTGTTGTCTGGCACAAAACTGTTCGAGGGCGACCGAAATTATCCGTCAAATGGCTAGCAGTTTTGCGGGTAAAATTCTTGTTCAATTCAAAATGTTCTGGTAGATCATTTCATTTTGTGTACTTTACTTTTCATAATGAAATTAATATTGGTTTGTTGCAGACCAAGTATCCGCAGCTTGCAAAGATTGCCGACGAAGTGGACCTAAGCAAGCACAGTGGAATTTACTCGGACAGTTCTTCTGGATCTTCCAGCTCTTCGAGTTCTTCTAGTAGTTCATCAGACTCATCTGACTCCGAAAGTGATGATAGCGGACAGGCAAGTTTGCATGAGAACAAGAAGAAACGAAAGCGAACGTCATTGTCCCCGGACAATTGCAAAACCACGAAAACGCAATGTAGTTTAGTTGACGACAAGAGTCAGTTCAATCATCAATTTAGTGTAAGTAATGACCATGAAGGCCTTCAGTCACCTGTACGAATTGAACGCAACGAACAATGGAATGGTGGGAGCAGATCTCCGAATTCTGGACATTGTCGCCGGAATACAGCTCGTAGCCGTCGACGCAGTCATGAGAACAGTTGCAGTCCTCAGCATCAAGTCGACGTGTTGGAGATGAAGAAAAACGTCCATAGTAACACTGAATCTTCCAAGAAATCTCATCATCGACACCATCCAAACCCACATCGTCTTCATCGCTCAACGCAAAGCTCGGAGAAGAAGTGTCACCGGTTCTGAAAAACTACTTTCAACGTTTAAATATAATTAAAGGCAATTATTACAGTACTGTCCGCGGAGAGAATTAATAATTGTTGTTTGTTCAGTTTAATCAATAATTCTATGTCATTCAGTTTTTTCCCAAACAGTGGAAATTCTTTACCAGCTATAAGTACATATTTTTAGCTACGCAAGAGTTCGTTTGTATCTACGGGCCCAAAATATTTTCTTGAATTAATTTATTTTGACAACAAAAGCTATGCAAATCCAATAAGAGGTGACAACTATTTGTCCCTGAGGCTGATACTATTATTACTCATGAAATAATTACACATATTATCTAGTTTCCTTTGTACTAAACATGACTTCCATGTTCATTTCTTATTTACCACAACCCCCAATTACCACATCCCTAACCTATACCTTTTGAGTAAAGTTTATCAATTGAACTCATACTTACGTAATTATTGTAAGAGATCAAATATGCAGCCATTTTTGAGGGTTCATAGATTGGGTGGTAAAATCTTAATAAAATTTTCTTATAAAGCACACTGTGTCCTACTTTTGTCATTCTTGAAAATGAAACCAACAACTTATTCATTCTATTCGATTCATCATATTAAATCAAATCACCCAATGCAATGGTTATCCCTGCTTCTGAAATACCTTGCAATACTTTATTCATACTTACATGTGGGTATCTTATTCCGAATTTACCGCATGCATGATTTAAAAGAGTTGGGAATTTTGGTACTACCGTGGAGTAGTACTGTGCATTGCTATACAGATAATCTCTATTGATCGAAACAATTTTGACCGTTTTTATAGTAATGCTTGTTTGTGCATCATTTGGGAAGTTTCTGTTTAACAAAGAATTTTCATCGAAACGATCGATACAATTTTTATTTTTATTCCTTTTTCTTGTAGTATCCATCCAATAAATGAGCGTAGAATATTCATGATCCTTAAATGATTTTAAGGCAAATCCTTATGTTTATGTATTACCAATTTACCAAATAATAATTTATTTCCCGTAGTCTAAATTCAATTTCCAGTCTAACTGTCGTCGCTGTCAGCATTATTGTAAATTCATATACTTACCCAGTTTAGTTACTCTTTAAGTCTATTAATTAACAATATATTGAAGGTATCGAAAATATACTTTCAATTTAATTTAAAGTCAATATTTGTAAAAACCACATTCAGTAATACAGATTTTAATAACCAGCCGTAGAAACTTAGGGAAAGAAATTAAAGTAATAAAAACTTTTCGAGGTAAAAAGCAATTCCTGAGAGATGGAAGGACGTGGCGAAGGCGAAGTATCAAGTTGCCCCCCTGCTCCAGCTCCACCAGCAGTTCCTTTACGTCGGAATCTTTTCACCAGGTGCAACTCCTGCTTGCCAGCCACTGTGCACGTAACGCCCGCAAGTCTTGATGGAAATATTGTTGACAATCCGGGTGAATCCTCCAGTTCCAGTTCCAAAGCGAAATGGCCAAAAATGTTAGTAGAGTATAATGTTTTGATGTACCAATTTTTGGAAAGCTTAGACTTGCTCATAAGAAGGCTGGAAATCACTAATGAAAATTTGTTTTATTAATTTAAAAAATCTTATTTTGTAACGTTACCATTAGATTCGCATCAGTCGTTGCTTGTATTGCAATTATTTACCTACTCGGAATCACACTGGACTATTACGAAATCTGGGATCCCTGCTCCGTTCGATTCCGCTATCAAACTCAATGCTACAAAGGCATATATGCCGCTGGATTAATTCACAAGGCAGAGTATGTGGAAGATTCTTTGTGTCTCATTCCTGGAATTTTTCATACTTCTAGAAGCTCGGGTAATCTTTATAGCACGTTACATATGTGTGTATGCTTTTTCTAAATAATTAATGTCGTTTCATAATTTATAACCCTTTCGTTTCCAGGTTGGAATATCGACTGCACAGAACATCCGGAACTAGCTCCACCTAAAATTGACGGGTAATTCCTTGGATAGGACCAAATACATACCTAGTAGCTTATAGAAAAAGTGGGTTTTAACACCCTACTCAAATAAATCCATGACTTCCATACCTTGCAATATTGTAGTAGTTTTTATTTATTGCAATTTCCAAAAATGTAAATGATATTATGTACTATGAAATGACATCGTCAACCATTTTGTTATTGTTTATTTTGATTAAAATATATTTTAGGTTGTGTTATAGCAGGATGGCATACGCATAATTATGAATGAGAGGCTTATATTCGCTAGATAAGCTCTAAACTCCTTTATAGATAAGCCTCTTCACTCTTTTTAGTGTTTATTCCGAAGAGTCATTGACAGCCATTTGTATTCATGCTGAGATAATCAGCCAAACTTATAGCATGACATTATATGCGGTAATCATGACAAGAAGTAGGAAAAAATCGCAACTTTTTGCATTGCTTTTTGACTATCATGCCTTTATTTATTTCAAATAAATAAACAATCAGACAGTCAGACACGACAAGTGTTTCGCGACGCCAATAATAATTTTCACAAAGCGAAGACATTATTATGAATACTTAAATGTAGAAAAGTTAAAAATACTATATAGTGGAGTGGAGATACTCCAAAATTGAGAAACCATTCACCGGAGAATAAATAACTTGTTTATATAAGGCGAGCTTGTTACGTGAAAGAGGTTGACGTTCGATAATATTATTTTATTATAAATATTATTTAAAATTCGAGTTAGTACAATCTACTGAGTATCTAAAGCTAGATTAAATTACGTAACTATAATATGACAACGACTTCACGTCGTTTACATGCAAAATAATTCAGATTGATTAATTCTGATATTAAAATTATTAAAACTATTAACAGTTTCATAACAAATGATTAGACAATGTGGATAAGGAACAACGACGATTAAAGTGAATGATTACAACAAAATCTTTTCCCATGCCATGGGTAAAATACGATCAAAATACTATTTTTGGTAATGGCAAATCACATGTACTAGTATAACATATCAAGCGGTGCACCTTTAGGCTAAAGTGGAAGCCAAAATAGCAACGCCTCTTTCATAAAAGCTGTATTTATCTTGTTGTTTAACGATTTTCATATCGACCGTAAACAACAGGTCATCTCGCGTAGAATTCAAGTAAACAGGCAGAGTGATCTTGCCTTCTTTCATGTTAACTTTGGGATCAACTCTGTAATGTAAATAAGATCAAGTATAAAATATCTGTATTGCAACTGTTACAAAAAACAGTACCAATTGACGCAAATAAGAAAAGTAAAACTTACTTGATCCATGTTAGTGCGACAGCAGGTAAGTCACTCAGAACGTCGGCAGATAGTTGCAAACCATCCTTCCAAGCTGCTCCTTGTAGTTTTAGTCCAGTCAGCCGGAAATTTCCATGAGCTCCACCTCCTCCTACCACTATTTCCAAAACTAATTCTTCCACAGACCATCCATTAGCCTGAGCAACACACTGCCTTGTTGCGGTGAAATACGCTTCTGGATTAAATAAACCTCCAAGCCAAACCGGAAGACCCTAAAATTTGAACGTATAAAATTAATTTAAGCAAACCAATACATTGTATTTCGATATGAAGTCGGCAAAATTAAAAACGAAATCAGATGACGAAATTAAAGTAATGATCACAATATAATTCTTTACCCTAGTATTCATCATATAACGTAACCTGTCTATATAATGATAAAAGTTTGTTTCCTATCAGACTGAGAAACTACTACTTGCCTCTAGTTGTTCGGCGCCCTCTAAATGAATTGTTTGAGAAATGGTAATCAGTTGCTCGACTCGAAGGGCCAAATCATTAATCCAACTAATAACCGTGCATCCTCTTGGAACAGGATATTTGCCTCCCCAGCTATCCGGAATCATGCCTCTAACCAACTCAGATATAAGTTTTCGGTGATAAGCAGTCTGCTTCTTCTCTCCCTGTTTATAAAGAAGCATGTAGTATTAGTATCGTGAATCAATGCAAACTTGCTGTAAAAATGCGAATATCTCTTGGTCTTACTTGACAAATTAGCTTCACATCGGTCAAATCCAATTTAACTGTTTGTAGTATAGATACGCCAGCGTGAACTTCTCTTTCATAAAAGCGATATAAGGGTCTTTTGATATTATCAGCAGTTCTCTTCAATGGCAACAGTTGTTCTGGGAGTAGTTTTAACCATTCATCAGCAGAATGTCGCAGAGTTTTCATCCAACCAGGAGTACCGCCGTGATCTTCGTCCGATGTGTCTTCTATCGCAGGAAGATCCTCATCATCCTCTATCAGTTGCATTTTAAGCAATTTAGTGACCATTTCAGAACCTCGGTTTGTAAGAAGGACCTTTTCAGCATGTGTAGGCAAACCAAGCCAAGCAGGAGTTTGACGATGTACAAGTCCATTTGCCCACGTGAGAAACTGGTCTCTTCGTAATGCATCTGGCATCGATATATCTCCACCATCTGCATTAGCAACCAATAAGAATTCGGACTCGAAGCTTCTCGGCGTAAAGAGACGATGAACAAACGATGAAAGCAGCCTGGCATCAAACTCGTTGTCAACTTTGCCACCGTAGATAGTTTCGGAAAACAGAACTTTCAAAGCATCCCAGGGGACCTTATCTGGCGGTAAGTTGGTACGACCCTAAATTCATCAACCAGATTTATGTAAGTCTAATAAATCTATACAAATACTTCCAAAAAAAAAGTCAATGAGAGTGTAGGTAAAACATCACAATACCATAGCTGTAGAATCAATCCAAGCATCTAGGGTATCGCAAGCAACTCGCAGGTCAGCTTCATTGAATTCATAGTATTTGGCCCAACCCAATGGAACATATCGTAGTCGCTCCTGAACCACAGCATGGAACCAAGCAACCAAAAAGTACAATCGAGCTCTTTCACTTGGTGCTTTCATCATTCTAGCTGCTGGTACGGTATTAAACGTTCGAAGTAGATTGGCTTTAATTCCTGGAGGAGGCTCAAACACAAACACACGACCAGCTCGAAGCAAATTAACAGGTATTTTGGGATGAATGTCCATCGTCAAAAACAATCTGAATGATGCATGTGGTTGGAGAGAATGCATCTTTTTCTCCAATTGAAGTAACCATTGCGGGGCCAAGTGTACATTTTTCAAAAGAACCCATCTACAACATTAGTAAAGTTAGCTTACAGTAATCAATACCCTAAACATTCATTGACATAAATATTCCAATGTTCTAGCTTTTAACCTTCCAGTTTTGACGGCTGACGCAATTGCTTGATCCGCTTGTGTGAAACCTTCCGCAGAACCAATGGCAATAGAAACTAAGGTTTGACTTTTCTGAGCTGCCAAATCATCGACTCGTCCAGAAGCATCAAATCCGGAAGCAGCGCAAAGAAGAACTGGAGTTCGACATGTAACCTCAAGATCGACTACTTTAGCCAAATCCACATCTTCCGCGGAAAAGAAGTCCGAACCAAGAACCTCGTCAGCAAGAATATGACCCATAGCACAGACTCGATCCGGGCGGAATGCCTTCAAAATACAAAAATACAAATTAGAGCATTTAGGCAAGTTTACATGCATAATTCGAACGCACTAAATAACGTTTAGACTCAGTAAGAAATTAGCGAACAAATGGGTATAAGCATTGTTTGTCTCATATGAGGGAAAGGTTATCATCATTATCAATACTTATGTGCAAGTTTTATTATTTATAGCCCGGCACACCAACCTGAATTAATAGGAGTTTGTTGACAGTTTTGCTAAATTCATTTTGGGTGTCACCGGAACCTTCTTCCCATAGTTGAGGGACGGCCGTTTCCGGAGTAGGTTGCCGAATCCACGAGACAAAATCACTGGATTCAACTTTGCTAGCCAAGGTCTTAAATGCTGGAACTTTTGATTCTAGTCTCATCATGCCTTCAACCTGATCAGCTGTAAGGTACTGCATAGCGGGAACCTTGGACAGTATAACACCTTCTTTGAATCTCAAAAACAACTGAAATATTGATTCAAACACTCCTTTGGAATATATTCTGGCAAGAAGGATTTCAAATGGTAGTCGATCAACGTGAAGCATTCCCCTTGAAACTCGGTCAAAACAAACCTGGTCAATCAAGAATAAAACAATTAAAGACTGATTACAAGAAAATACTTGAAAAAGAAAAAATACTAACAGTAAAAAGAGAAATATTACCTTGAAAAGATCTTTAGTTATAATATCCAAACGTTGTGTGTGATCTTTGACTCCATTCAAATGAGGATTTCCCGTCAAAACGGACATAAACATTTCCAAGAAAAATTGAAGCGAATATTGGTATAAAAAGTGCATTTGATGTAAATTCTCCAACGTAAAGTAAATTGAACTACAAGACTGAGCCAACGGCATATACTGCTGAGACACACTATCAATTTCTCCAATGACTTTGTCCGTCTCTTCTACTTTACGTGAAATTTCTGCTGCTTCGAGTTTTAAATTTTCAAGGGTCGTAATTACGCTATCATCATCCAGAATTTTGCCCTTAGCTTCATTGAGAGCTCCCAACAAAGACTTTTCTAAATGGCGCAAACGAACTTGGAATTCACCTGCACGAAAACAAACGAGTTTAGTTTTTGTCAATTTTATTGGCGCTTATAGTCCAAATAAATGGTTTTAACATAACAAAGTACATACCTTGCAATTTCAAAAGATCAGATCGCTTCTGATCGATATCTGGTCTTTCAGCTCTCAATACCTGATTCAAGCACTGACTCTGAAGTGATGCTCGAGTCACAGTAAAGTTAACAAATGTAACTCGCGAACACACATCTGGCGGAAATTCCACAGTAGGATCTCGCGTTGACAGGAAGATAACGAAAGAAGGAGACAGATCAATATCTTGTTCACCCAAGGATATAAGGACTCGGCCACCAGTACGCCGAACCTCCCGATTTAACACAGGGTTCAAAATAGGATCGTAACTTTCAACATCCTGTACAAGGAGCGGATTACCAAAACGAAGAGCTGACTCCAAGTTTTTCCCTGAAAACGAAACAATAAAACTGTTAATATAGATTGTCAGCTAAGAAACCCCGTTTCCTAACAAGTTCCACAAATTAAATTGTAGATTCAGTTAGAAAATAGCGAACAAATTGTTATAATCATTATCTCTCATATGAGGGAAAGGTTATCATCATTATACATTTGCAAATATGTTTGTGAACAACATGGCACTGAGTTCGTTCACACTCTTACTCTGCCCTTAAAACTGGTGGAACTATATAAAGGTCTAACTTACGGAATGAATCATCCAAAAACGACGTTTTCGTTAATTTACGATCAGAGTATTCTTTCATCAAAAATTCCGTTGCTTGACCAGATGGATCAATGATCAGAGGGTAGCGATTGAATCTCTTAAGCGAGATAGCATTCTCTGTGCATAGGTCGTCATCCGGTAACGAGTTATCCTTCCACCTCAGCCTCTCATCGGGATGACTCAGATACTCACACAAAGCCAAATCTTGGCGATAGCTAATTCCTGCTTTACTAAGATGATCGCACCAAGTGTTGAAAAGATTTTGTCGATACCTGATCAAAAAATAATTGTCATTTATTGGAACTACCACTATGATATAACAATTAAGTTACAACCATAGATAATGAAAAGTATCTCTGAATATAAACTAATTAAAAAACTTACTGTTGATCGAAGTATCCAGCGTAAGCAAGGAAACCAGAAGACAGAAGGACGTCTCCAACGATAGTAGCCATTTGACCTCTAAATGCTTCACTGCTTCCTTCCCAACGGTCTCTTTCAAGACCCAAACTTTTGAGTAATGCCATCGACCTCTCCACTTTACTTTGAACGTTTTCTAAGTCACTTTTTATGGCCTGTGCTTGAGCAATAAGTAATGCATATTCTTCCTTGTAGCTGATAATTTGCTGTTCTAGTCTTTGAATATCATCCGTAACTTGAGTTCCCTCATTCTGATTCTTTTCTGCCGCAACCTCTAAACTTCTGAGTTCGTCCCTCAGTGGTTCAACCTTCTTCAACATTTCAGCAAAATTAATCTGCGCTATTGCCCATTTGACTAGTGGTCCGCAGGCTAAACTTGCCCGGTTAACTTTGTCAAAAGTATAATCTGGGTTGGTTAGGTATCTGTTTTTCATTTTATCTCGAACATCATCCGAAATATTCTCTGTTTCAAAATTGACGATGGTAGAAATAAAGTTTTCCCGATTTAATACCGCCCGACTTGCTTTCCAATCTGTAGTATTTTCACCCAGCAATAAACAAATGGATTCTAAAGCCATCTTCACAAGCTGTGGTGGATTAGCCATTGACCGAACTTCCACCAGTTGTTGCTTTTTGATTGATGATACGGCCTGTTCCGCGTCTCTAACAGCGGGTTCTACTTGTTCTAAGTCTTTTTGGACATCCGATTTCTTTAGTTTGATTTCTTCAGTCTGCTTTACCAAAGCAACCTGAATTGCTTGACTCTGAACCTTCCGTTTTTCTGCTTCTTGTTGCCTTCCGATCATTTCCTTCAATTTGTTATTAGCAAGCTCATTCTTTTCGTTGAGCTCTTTAGATTTCAACTCTAGGGACTGTTTCATTTCTCCAACTTGCTCTACTGTTTCCGCAATTTTACTCAAACCAATGTTGAGATGAAGCTGTTGCTCTTCAAGATCAGATCGCTTTTCATTGTGCAATTTCACAAAATGATTGATGAAATCCAGGAAGTGCCGAGGTGTTATGGCCATGGTACGTCCACCTCTCTTTGCAAGACGCTTATTAGCCTTGTGCAATGTAAGATGGATGAAAACAAACGCATTTACAATAGCGTCCCGATGAATCATTGTCGATGGGTTCAGTTCGTCAAAGGCTAGAGGGAATTCCAAAGGCATTTTCCATGCTGGGTTTTCTAAATCAACCTTGAAAGTTAGTTCCCTAGCAACCTGGAATAAGGCATTATGAGTCCAGTCCCCGAACCAGTCCAAAACACAACGGTTGAAGAGAGCTGGTGAAGTGGCAGCTCTGTCTTTCAAACCTTGCTCGTTTGGATTCATAGTAAAGACAACATGGAGGTTTCGCATAACTTGACCTGCAAACCACTTGTAAAGCTCTTCTCCAGAATCGTGCATCAGTCCTTCCCTAGTTGCACCTTCTTTACACTGTGTCATTAAAGTAGTATATTCATCTCCTTCGAAAAGACCAGGAACTTCTCCATTCGCAAGCAATGTATTCATTCTTTCGAGGAAGGAACTTTGAAGAACATTGGACTCGTCCAGAATAAAACAAATCTTCTCTCCCTTACAACCGGCTCTTCTTAAAACTGATCGTAAGTCTTCATCAAACTCGGCGGCTGTATATTTATTATGAACTTTAATTTGAAATACTTGAAGACCGTTTATCCAAGCCACAAATCTTGATAGGGTTGTTTTTCCAGAACCAGCAACGCCAATTAACAAAAGATGACCTTGGGGTTGTCTAAATATTCTGTCCATACGCAGAACGTGTTCTAATACTTCATCAAACAGCACCAAAGGAACATCCAATTCTTCTTGGTAAAATATCTGTAATCTGGCCTTCACATACTCTCGTAATTCTTCCCGATCAACTGGTATGTAATCCTTGGACAACCAATTAGAATACAGAATAGGTCTGGCTAGAGCCGCTTGACGATCTATTGTGGGGAAATGAGTAAGTGCTACAGTATCAATGTTCTCATTTGTCCACTGCCTTTCGTCGTCATAAACGAGACGATCTTGAAAAAGTCTTAAAGCCTCATGGGCCCACAAACGAACAAGACCTTCCACAGGGAGATTATCCAGAGGTCGAATGGCTTCATAAATACCCCGAACCCATCGAGTCATTTCTCGAGGAGAATATACATAATGTGGTTGCATGTCTTGAGTAAACCGCTCTTGAGATTTCAAAAAGAACTCCACCATCGCATTAGTTAAGGGTTCAGCGTATGACACCAGAGTGGGAATAAGCTTCAACATAGCTCTGTTGAAAGTACCATAAATTTGTTTTAAAGAAGTTTCTCCAGGATAATCTACATAAACGACTGGGACGTGACGAAGGAAACGATGTGTCAACGGTTTTCTTCCTGGATCAGTTGGGGGATTACAGGCGCCCACGAACTGAATTCTTTCGAGGCGTACCTTAAAAGGTAAAATAAAATATACTAATGTTATGGTCTTTCGTTTATATAAGAATACGTGAATATTAGAAAGACATACCAATGATTGATCGGACGTCCTGTAGAAAAACTTATGCTCCACAAGTTGTCTTAAAAATGAAATTACTCGCTGGGTGCCATACTTATCCATATCAGGTAAATTGATTTCATCACAGAAAAGAATTAACCATTTTCCAAGCTGCAAAAATAAACAAAAATGTTAAGAATGTCAGTCAGAGAACACAATTGTTGTACGATGTAACTACTACGTATTGAATTAATCAGATGACGAAAAAGAACTCTCACAGATTTCAAGGTTAAACCCAAATATTCATCCTTTTAAAATAATTATGAAACAGAATGAAACAATAATTCATTATCACCCAACCTGAACAGGTGCCAAAACTACTCCATTCGGTGTTTTCCGGTATTCACAATAATGATCGAACGTTTTTAACAAGAGCTCAGGCGTAGTGGCAGACGAGAAGTTCAATCCAACAACCTCCATATCGGGTAGTGCTCTTAGAGCGGAAAGGAGAGTCATTGTTTTACCGGAGCCAGGTGGTCCACAAAGAACGAGAGGTTTATGCTCAGTAAGCCAGGTAGCAAGTAGAGATTCATGACGAACTGTGTCTAAGGTTGGCACGACAGCATCAGGCGAGGCGACCTTGTGCGTTTCAACATCCGTTCGAGGGACCTTAACTGACCACTGTGACCATTCTCCATTAATTGTTACCTCGTAATCAACAATTGGGCATTGAGGATTGTGCGGGGGTAGGGGAATGGTAGTTATACTACGAATATATTCGCCCAACTCATGTCTGACTTTGAGCTTGGCATCGCCTGTGAATGACCACAACATGGCATAAACGATTGACTTGGAAATGAATCTATCCACCGCATCAGGGTCCAGAGGAAAGTCTTGATGTGATGAATTATAGGCATGAATCCGTCGTACCGCTTCGTTCACCATACAGAAAAGTGAGGACAGAGCCCTCATTCGTGTGAAATCCATTATATGTTCTAAAGTAGAAGCGAAATCCAAACATTTCTCAACTAATCCATCAGGGGTGAAATACGGTTGTAACAGAGTGGAAATTTCTCGTTGTAACTGTGAATGCAAATACATACTAAGCAATTTGTTTCATACTATGCAACTGTCTACAAATAATGCACATACTTAACTGTACAACCACTTGAAAAAATTCATCTCGTTTACTCACTCTTAGAGCTGCCGAAACTTCGTCAGATGGCTTTTCTGTTGTTCGTGTGCTAAAATGATCACTTTCCTCCAAGTCGTCGAGGGAGATATTTTGCAGTCTGGATAAGAAATTATGGAAGAGCATTTCCGTTGAAAGGACATCATGTGAAAACCACACCATACCACAACGAGACACCGTGGCCATAGTTGCATGCTTCAGATCTTGCACTTCAAATAACAGCCTGACATTCGGGGGTAAAGCCAATCTCTCACCGTTCGGCAAGGTCAACAGCTTATTGTCATCAAGCACTGAGTTGAGATTTTCAACCCATTCTGGGTCAACATCACCATCGAATACAATCCATTGACGCTTTCCACGCTCTCCTCGCACATTATCGATAATTTTCCTAAACATCCAAATACACGTTGCTAAAGTCAGAAGTTCAGTACAATAATAAAAAACAAAGTAAACTGAACAAAATTTTACCTTAAAATATGCGTAAATAAACCATCCGTCCATTCCCTAGTATTGGGATCCATAAAACCATAAAGAGCTTCCTTCGACAACGCCTTCGGATCTATTACGTGCGACACACCTTCTACTCCTTCATGCCTGTCCAGGGCTCGTAAAAGTACCTTCCATGCCGTAGATTTACCCGACCCAGAATTACCCACGAGCATAACACCGTGGCTGAGGGCTTGGATTTGATAAAGTTGCAAGACCTGAAGTAAAATAATACTTTTAAAATAAGCTATTAAATTTCAAGAGTTAGTAATAAACAATTTAATTTATTTATTAATGGTCATTTAAAACATTAAATTATTAAACACATTGTAATCCTTGTGGGAGCCAACTCGTTTGTACTGCTTCAGGACTTTTAAAACAACTTTTATAGTATGTAATATTGGTTAACCAAACTCAAAAGTAAACCAACAATACTGTTAGTTAACGCTTACTTTTTCTATCCAGGATTTTCCATGATACCCCTTTTGTTGTGTGCATGTTTTCAAACGGACAATTAGTTCAGCATCAAAAACATCTTTTAATTCATCTTCATGTTTAATTTTTTGAAAGAATGGGCATTTAATAAAAATTGGTTTATTGTGCAAAGCATTTGCCCGAAACAAAAAAGATTAAATAAAAAAAATTGCAGCGAACATGCGATGATTATAATAATACAAATTTGAAACAACCAAAAAAATGTACTTACAAACAAATTAAAAGTTAAAAACCCAGCAGGTCAAATGAGATAAATACAGAAATACAAATTATTGATTCCGGGAAGTAACTACATATATTTTGGCCAACTATTATTTCATTTTCATCTCGCCGTTACTGATTCAATGATGGGAACCATGCACGAACATGCATACAACAAAATTATTCGCAAAATCAAATTATATGTTCTTTTATAAGTATGTGAGAGGATAAGCTAGTTGCTTAATACATACCGCATTTCTACGGTGTGCTAAACGATCTTAAAAAGCGACGTAATCATCATGCTAATGTTTACTTTTTAGCGATTTTCACGAAAACTACACTGGACTAAAAACGTAACTTTTTACTAAACTAAATAGATAGTAATACTTTACTAAAATTAATACTTTTAGATTAGCTTTAGGGGTAGCAAACTATGATTAGCTATTTATTATATTTATAAGCCCATGCTTGCATATAGAACCTAAAAATTTGTAAAACATAACAAGATTGTTACTGACCTTTTCCATCCATGCATTTTCTCCACAAACCAAATATTCCTCCGCACAAATCGCTTTAATGTGTTCCTTTAATTGATCCATTTGAGCAGGAGTATATTGCACTCCAGGGAATACGTCACTTAATAGTGAGAACAGTAATGGAATATCTTCGGCAACCAGCTTCGGAACCATAGTCTCGCATATAGACTGAATCAAAATTTCTTGCTCGGGTAAATTTTCTGCAATTTTTGATTCTTCAATTTGCTCCCCTCTCTGTGAAGCAGTTTCCTTGATCCTCTGAATTCGATCTCGTTTCACATTACCCGCGGACACCAGAACGGATTTTAAAGCCCGAAGACCAAAATCATAATGACTCTGGGCAGACAATTGTTGTTGGCAGAGGCGGAAGAAGGGAACAACTTTGGCAGCCAAAGTCTCAGCTGTACGGAAACCTTGGGAAAACAACATGACTTCTGCAATTAGCTGACGATCGGGAGTTGTCATAGCCAATGAACGGAAAAGTTGCTTCAGATTGTCAGGCAGATTAGATCTTCCAGCGTAGCCCGGATTCATCGTAACAAAGATAGCCATTTCAGGAGATACTTTTACACTCTTTCCAACCAGTTCTACCTGAAGACTGCCCGTCTGTTGTCCATCTTTTTGGGATTTTAAAGCCTCCTGAATAGTTTGTATTTGCTGGGACACCGCAGACAACATACGTTCTTCCAAACGATTGCTATTTGTAAAATAAAACTCTATAAGAATTACAAAGATCATGGTATAATATAAACGATGTATTTAACCATTACTTTAAAAATACTTACAATTCATCAAAACAACCCCATGCTCCTACTTGGCACAACCCAACAAAAATTCTTCCCATCGCCTGGAAATCAAATGTTTCGTCGCAGTTGAACACTAATACAAATCGCCCCAATTGATGACCTAACGCTTTGACTGATTCCGTCTTTCCTGTTCCAGCAGGTCCAAAAGGCGACCCACCCAAACGAGCCTCCAATGCTTGCGTCATAGTTAAGTAACATTTATCCGTCAGCGGCGTTTGGACAAGTTTTTCTTGCACTCCAAGATATTCAAATCCGTAGTTAAATTTGGCATCAGCCATTGTAATACTCAGTTTCTTCAATACATCTGGTTGATTGGGATCAAAATAGAAACGCATTTGCCGTAACCACTCAAATGCCTTAGTTTGATTGACACCAGTAGTCAACAGATGACGTGTGACTGTTCTTTTGTGTACAAACTCGTTAATCTGAAATAAAATTAAAAGGTGTTACAAACAATCAACAACCCGGGTATTGATGACCCTAATTTACAGTGGATTCTTCGAAAATTCTTACCAAATGTTCTAATTTCTTTCTTCGCAAAGCTGGTTGTTCGTGAAGGACTGAATCTGCCAGAACGTTCAACGTATTTTCAACACGCTTCACCACCACTTCAAGTTTACTTTTATTACCGATCGAATTTTCAACTCCATCGCACCACCAGATCTGCGCTGCTAGATTAATTAACTGTGCAGGAAATTTATCCACCCTGTAAGACAAAGTCCACATATAAATTATAAAAATTGTCAAAAAACGAAATGAAGTGTAATAATTAAATTTATTTAAATTATTACATAAGAAAACTCATTAAATAACTCACCATTGCATAAAAAGATTCTGATCAATTTTTTCATTAAACTGGGCGACATCAATAACAGCTTGAGCTAACTGTGTAGCTAATGAAAATCTCATTTCGCGTTCCACTGCTGACAACCATTCATTGACTTTTTGATCCGTAACTACAACAGGATTTAAAAATTGAACGACCTCGCCTTCCCTCGATGCTATTCCATTAATAGTTGTCTGATCTTCGCTCAAAACAACGGAAGAAACACCAGCAAACATCTTCTTGAAGTGTTTTTGCAATCTAGCAATATTCTTACTGTTGCCAATAATTTCCAATAAATCTTCATCACCAACGAAGTAAAATCTTGGGAATGATGATCTTTCCCGTTCTAAATACTCCCCTAAGGCTTTTTGTATCTTCCCCAGAAGATCCGCTAATCTTTCCAAGGACCGTTGGACTCCTTGAATATTAAGTATGTCCAAAATCTTTGGTGACTTGCTTACTCTTTTCATTAAACCAAGAAACTCCGTGCTAATACTCTGAAATCTGGAAGTTTCCATTGGTAACAAGGCTTTAATATCTTGACTGGATAGAAATATTCCTTCAAGGTACACCCATCGTCGCTGCACGTCAATCCAAACATCAAATAGTGCGAGAATTCGGTTTAACTTGTCATCCCAAGCATTTGCTTCTTCCTCAAAAACTTTGTAATATGGTGAAAGTTTCATGGCTGCTACGGAATTAATATGTTCTTTGAGCTTGTTGAAAAGATCATCCCAGCCCTTGATTAATTTGCATTTATTTTGATAGTTGACAAGTTCCAACTCATAAGTTTGCCATGATTCTCGAACTTGTTTCAAGAATTCTTCTAAAGCCATCTCCCCTTGGGCTACAATAATAACATCGCGTAAAATTTTTTCATTCTTCTGTAAATCGACATCCCATACTTGGCCAAGAGTTAAATCTGATAAAACCCAGTTGACTCGTAAAGATTTCATCAGAGATTTCCAGTGACGCTCTTTCAAGGCTTCGGATTTCAATTCGATGATTAGGGAATTAACCTGAAAACACCGAGAGTTAAATAATATTTGCACCAAAATGTCCTTATAATATTAATTAATAATGAAAAACTCACCTTTGCAAAACTTAAAAGCAATTTTTGGACGTGTTCGTAGGAAGAATACTGGCGAAGTTTGGCAGGTAGTTCTTTAAGCTGACCTAACAAACCATCAATTTGCTGTCGAATTTTTCGGGGTTGAACTGACAACCATGGTTTCTCCTTCAGTTCATCAATCTGCTCCCAAATTCTGGACAGTTCTGTCCATACGCCCTTCAGATCGTGAAGCTCCTCGAGGGCTACGGCGAAGCGATCAGCTGTTTCACTTCCAATTCCTGTCAAACAAAACACCGCAAATGAAACTTTGTTAAAGCAAATTGAGTGCAGAATAAGAATTTAGTAAATAGCTATGTACCTTGAATTTCCAACGCCTCTTTGGCACGTAAGACATTACTACGTTCATCCTTCAATTTTGTATATCTATTTTCAAACAATAGAAGCTGTCGCAATGCTTCATTGGGCTTCAGATCCGCTTTTACAGGTTTTTCCTTCTCCCATTCGCCGAGGAATGTTAAAGTTCTCCCTTCTACAGCTTTGTCCTCACTCATGATTTTAGCCTGAAGACTGGCAACTTGGATTTGAATTGACGAGTCTTTTCTCTTGAGAATTTCCGAAAAGGAACTCCATTCTCCTTCGACACTGTCAATATGCAGCCAAGAGCTGGGTAGTTGGTAACGCTGTCTTTCTAAAATTCTTTGACCTTCTTTGAATATACCCACACGCTCTTCCCATTCTAACATCTTTTTCTTTAAAGTCTGTACGTATGTTATTAAGCCTACAGCCTCAGAAGTTGAAGATGTTTCAATAGATTGTTGTTCCAAATCTGTACGTGACTGAAATATAAACAACATATGGAGGTTAAACTCTAAACACGGAACAACTAAAATAGGTATATTGGAACAATAATATCTCAGCTCTGTAGACGTAAATCATGGATCATTTTAAAGTTTGTCATCATAGAAATTTAAAGAAAATTGTTGCGATTGCATCAAATAATAACTGTCAACACTTACACGAGCCACGTCAGCATGAAAAGTGGTCATATGAGTTCCAAGCAAGTTTGCAAACTTCGCTAAAGCATCTTTATGCCATGAATCGTATTTAAGGGAGACTTTTGATTGCACCTTGCCGTATTCTATTACAACAGGGCCAAACGAACGCTTTACATCAGCTGTATCAAATGTGCTTCGTGTTTGCCTACAACCAGACAGAAAGGCATAAGAATCCACTATCATTTATAAAAACAAAACAAATATGTTGTAAAACGTACTTTATGTCAGTTAAGCATTTTAGCCACAAAGTGACATCTTCTCCTAGTTTTCCATAAAGTTGGTCGGGTTGCAGATCCCACAATGCTTGATAGCACATCCACTCATTCACATAATTAGTTACTTCGCTCATCTTGGCTTCTACAGCTTTATATGCTCGTTCCAATGTCGCTGAACCACCTGGAAGTTTAGCTAGCAAATCTTTGTACGTGGTGGCTTGGCCTTTTTCTAGTCCCACCTATTGATGTAAACGGAGTTTTCTTTAAACTTACAAATGAACATTGAACACCACACTATCTTTTACTGGTTTGAATAAATCAGATCTGTAGACGTAAATCATGGTAATCAAGGTTTAAAAGTATCATCATAAAAATGCATAATGAAGATAACTAATATTTTTCCTTTAACTGTGCGAAAAACGAACCTGGTATCTTGAGCTCTGTATGCGAGGATGTGAATTGGCAATGGCTTGCCATGCAAATAACTTTTGAAATAATTGCTGCCGTACATCTTCCACGGCGGGATAGGCCCATAAGGTTTGTTGAGTCATTCTCATTTCAAGCTTCAACTGCCCAAGCTAAAATATATTTTAACAGTTTAATGAGCTTTTTTTTTAAAAGAATAACCTGACGATTAAAATTAACAAACGTGTCAAAATTAAGATTGAGTTTATTAAATGTGTATACCTCTGGATCTCCACCAAGCTTATGAGTCAACTTTTGGACTTCAGTCTCCTCACCGGTGTCATCTTCCGCATCAAGTTTTCCTTCTAAACAAGCAGTCCAACTTGATATACCCGCTTCTAATCGAAGGGCAAGTCGTTTCTCGACTTCCGCATCAATGTGCTGCACCCATTTACTAAGATTTGCGTATTGTTTTAATGACAGGTCATCCACAGCCTTTTGAATCTTCGCCAGAATATCTCCGAATGTTTTCGCACTGTACGCGCACGTTTCAAGCGACTTAATGTCCACGCTGACTTGCATTTCGACGCTTAAAACTTCATCAACCTTAAGTAGAAACGTTGATTAAAAATGTAATTTAAACGTGAAAGCGTCAGCTTTTAATAATTCGAATTACTTTATTAAATGATGTGTTTAAAATAATTTCTAAAAATTAAAAAATATTTCAGTTACCTTTTCAGCAAATTGAAAAACTGCTTCTGATAGCTTCTTCACGTAAGGGTCAAGCTTGTAAGACTCCCAAACCAACGCCATTCCCTAACAGAAACAAATCAAATCATAAAGTTGTTAGAGCCAAAGTGATAATAAGAAATGAGTCACCCGTTAGCTATTATTATTAACCATTTATTAACAATATAAAATTATTGATAAGGGTCAGAAAAATTTCAATACCTCAGAGATAAGTTGATGAACTTCTAGACGGATCCCCGCAACCAACAAAGTCACATTAGCCCTGTCTTCAATCTAAAAATACGCGTATTTAGACAATTTAATCAGTTTCATACAACAGAATGGATTTGTTACTTCAGCTTAAGTTAGTGATCAACTATATGAACCCACTTTCACGTTTTACAATACAGCATTAACTACACAATTACTATCAATTTTCCCTCGTACCTCAAAGCTTTTTATCTCTACAACCAAAAAACACCTAGATAAATAACTACACCTAATTCAAAATTAAAATAATCTAAGACTATACATAAGCTTAAAAAGAAAACACAGAGCTAATAGTAAACAACTGTACCGAATACCAAACATATTCCTGTTTTCCTTTCAAAACCAATTGTTAAAACTGAAAAAAGAGAAGTGGTAGAAACCAGTGAAGCAATTATTTCAGAAATCCCAAGTAAGGTAAGTATAAGGTAACAGGTAACGTAGAAAGGAACTTTCAAAATATGTTTTTAGTAGAATTGTTTAATACAATGAACTTATCACACATTTTCTTTCGCCGGCATGTCAAGAAAGAAAAATGCAGCCAGTATAATACATACCTTTTAAGCTTAATACATTATTACTAGCCGTTAAAATCCACCTCTGCATACTTGTGAAAAATATAGCAACAACTTACAAATATGAACGCAAAATTAATATGTTAATTAAAACTGGCCAAGACTTGGACATTTTAAAAATCACACGTGAAACCACGAAAGGACGCAAATCAAAAAATCAAACAATGTGGATTATTCAAGTCTATAATATGTTACAATATTATTAATAGGCTGCTTGCTTGCCTACATAGCCTGCTGGTTTAGTAAATGACATTATGGGTTTGAATATATTATTTGCATTACACTGATCGGCAACTTTAATTGACAGGATTTGAATTTGTGCGTCTACCTTTAAATTCGTGGAGTTACTCCGACTCACAAGCTATAACAGGAAGAAGAAAAAATATGTAAAACAAAATTGAATTACTTTTCAGAAATAATTCCCCAATACTTAATTCTATTCACTTCCTAATCACAAGGCTGTCAACTAAAATACCTTCAAATCTAACAGGTTATCAAACTTTAATATCCTTCACTGGAAAAACTCAATGGAGGGATGATATTATCATATTATCTTTGTTAAATGGCAAGATGGTGAAGTCAATCAAAAATGTACAACAAACCGGACCCAAAACGCTGATCGTAGAGTCAATTTCGTCACATTCACGTACGAAACAAAAGAAATTTTAAAATACCACAAGACACATTGCAAAACAATGGTGATCATCAGATCTGGCCACAATGGGACGTATGAGAATGCAAAAATTATAAATGAATGCTGAAAGGAGTAATAGTAGTAACTTTGCCATGGAGTGAACAATACTATAGGCAGAAGAAAATCCAAAACCTAAACAGATTTAGCTCAGAGGAAATTCATAAAATACATCATAGTAATAGAAGTAAAGGACACACTAAGTACTTGAGAAAATAGAGTACTTTAAAGTTTTCATAATCTCTACTAACTTAGTACGTAACTGAAATTCATGCACTATTTACCCGAATTATAATAAATTACGCTTACTTAACATTCAACATTACTGAAAACCCAGTGTAAATAATAAATCTTACACAAATATTTTTCTTACTTTTTCCCAAGACCGTTCATACGTGCGTACACTCTCCATCAGAGAAATTGCAAACGGATACATCTGATTTGCTTGATGTGCTTTATTCATTATTGCCAGTGGGACACGAAAACCTAAGTTTTTTAAATGTCGGACCTGCAACGGAGTCATCACAAACTTTAGACTTGTGCGAAAAACATTTTCATCACAAAAAGCATAGCTAAAAATCAAGTTCTGCACAACTTCTATCTTTGGTGTCATATTAGTATTACCTCTTTTGAAAGGGTGATGATTTCAGGGAGAAAATTGACTTTAAGCCGTAGAAACAGCTTTCCCGTGCCGCTACGACTTCTGGCTTGCTCAATATCAAATATACGTCCACTCACAGTTGCATCCTTTTGTTGAACCTTAGCTACCCATTCGTCAAAAATTGGTTGTACATTCAGCTTTATTCTGAAACTGTCCCCATCACTTTTCAGTCTTTGACCTGCAAATAGATTTATTAATGAATTTTCGTAAAAATTAGCGCACAATTAAATGGTGTGTCAAGACAAAACGTGTCTAATACCGTCAACGTGATTTTCCCATCCAGATCCCAAGATGGCTTCAACTCTTCTTAAGTAAGTTGTAAGCTGTCTGTCAATTTGTTTGGCCCAAATTATAGAACCCGATACAGGAGGAATATCTCGGAATTCACTCATGCGATAAGCCTTACTTAAAGAGTACTGAGTCTGTTGAAATTAGTGAAACAATATTTATAAGTCAACCTACAGAGATTGAAATAGTGAAACGAGTATACTTTGAATTAATACCTTAAATTTTTCATGCAAAGTCTCAATATCATCTTTGACTCGTTGTATGAGCTGAGTTTGATACTCCCGAATAGCTCCTCGGATTTGAGGTCGAACAAACAAAGCGTTGAATCTACGAATGGACATTAGAGACATTTAAAAACCAGGTAAACAATAAATACTTACTACTAGTATCGACCCCACATGGAATCTGTTAAAAGTCAATTTACCTGGCAAAGATCCTGAACATTTCATTAGCAGACTTTGCCGTAGCAAGTTGCTCGCGAAGAGCTGCCGTAATTCGAGCTTCCACTGTGTCCACTCTTTCGTTGTAACGACGAACAGCTGCATCCCAGGATTCTTGCCCTTCTTTTGAAATTTCCAGAACTTCTACTTCTTCCACTAGAGCATATGCATTTGAAACTTCCTGAAATAACAAGAACTTGAACCTTGAGGAACTGGAGATAACGGGAGAAAATTAATGTCAGAAATATGGCTGACCTCGTTTGCATTGCCGTCGACCATAGTTTGCTGGTCAGGTCGCAGTACTCTCTCAATCACAGACCTTAGCTGCTCGTGCTGCCGACGGAACTTGCGAATATGCTCCATTCGAGCTTGTAATTTTTTGTGCGCTGGACTAACCCGCCAGATCATCTTCATTTCATCCCGTTTCTTCTTCATTATATCGCTAGTTGATTGAACATTTTAATAAATTTCAATGTGACGCTAACAAAAACAGACAAATGGTCACAAAAAATCCCACTTACCGGAGCAAAGCTTGCAGCTTCTCGAACTCTTCATCCCAAGTGTTGAATATTTCAAAGCAAGATTGCATGACTCGTTCAAATTCTTCAAAGGGAACCACCATTAACCTGAATGTCAAATAAAAAATGCAGTATGTAAGTATAAAAATCTTTTTGTAATTTGAAATTCCACTTCTTGTGTGCAACCTACCTCCTTGTACCAAGAACCTTCAGCAGCTGTGCTGAGAGATCCCTGGAAATAGCTTCGACCAATCGCAGAGCTCGCTGAATAGGGTACTTTGTATTTCGGATTTTTCTCAAATGGACGAAAATACCTTGAAGAGCAAACCTAGTTTTTTCTAGATCTGTGGCGGCTAGTAAATCATGAATAGGAAAGTCTTTCATAAGTGGGCTATAATCGTTGACAGTGGCTAAAGCCTGCTTCAACCCCGTGTCAGTGTCAAAAGACACAGTTGCATGAAAGCGTTTCCCATGCCTTAGAACTTCCAGAGTTAGTTCAACTTCTAATGACTCCCGCTTTTCTTGAAGCTTTAGCAAAGCTCTTTCTAAATTTAGCCAAAATGAAACCTCCTGAAGTGTCGTCCCACTTGAAGGGTCCCGATCAAGTTTCGTAACTTTCTGAATTTCTTTCACCCATCTATTCACTCCTTGTTGGAGATTATTTAGGTAGCTGGAATCATCGACCCTGTCGCCAAAATCAGCCACACGTGGTCTTCTATTTTCTTGTGCGCACATAGCTACAGTCTGAGCTACCACTGGGTGAATGGTTAAGGAAATTTCTGGGATATCGATATTTTGTTGCAAATGCAGCAATCCCATTTCCAATTCTGCCATCTTCTTCTCCACAGACGGGGCAAGTTTATCGCTCCCCGTATCAGCCGACCTACCCGTTTCATGCAAATAAGATTTGAAGTACGGGGCCACAGCGGACGAGATGTACGCATGGAGGGTTTCATAAGGTGATCCATCGTTGAGTATGACGAGTCGGACTTGTGATCCGAGTGACTTGTCGCTTTCAATATAATTGCCACGTTTACTCAGAATAATCCCTGCCGCTCGGACACTGGTAAAGGAAACTTCGATTGAAACCGAAAATTCATCCTCCCGATCCTCATCTGAAACAATTCATCCAAGCCATCAGTTCCACCAACACCAACAAACAAGCCCCTCCCGCTGAACAACCACATTACCATCTAGATTCAAGGTATCAGGTTAAATTACTATTAATACCTTTATTAGATATCTTCTGTACAAACAGCGACTTGACTTGCGGATCCGAAACAAATTTCCGAATTAAGTCTATAGAATCATTGAAAGCCGCTCCCAACCCCGCCACAGCCTGCTGTGTCTGGTCATCGTCTTCAAGAATACACGACGAAACTTTTTTCAAGTATGCTATGACATGACCGGCGTCCGCCAAAGTTGGTGTTGGCAGGGATGGAGGACCGGTGGTCGAATCCAATGACCCCTCTGGGTCATTCATCTTCAACGCAAAACAGCTTTGCCTCCGGCACTGAAATTGTGACTATATGACTTGCGGCACACTCCTGTACAAAACAATCATACCAAAATGAAATTTTGTACCTCACAATCAATAATAATTGATTCATTACGGTAATAATTATTACAAACAAGCAAGTACTGCAAGTACCAAACTTGAACATGGAAGTACCTAATCCATCCTATCAATCTCATTTCGGCTAGTGATAGTTACTCACTTACTCCATTATGACCTTGGACTGTACTTTATTTTCAACTAATATTATAACATATATATGTACTGACATGATTTACCTTCGAGTGGCACACCGGGTGTTGAGTTTTTATACAATTCTGCCAACTTGGTTTGGGTTCCTTTTTCAAGTCACCCTATACGTGAGAATGCAAATAAATTCAATAATAATAATTAGTCTAAAATATCTTTTACTAATGATGACAACTGCAGACTTCAATTCAGCCGTACAGTTTTAATACTTGTGACAATAATTAATGTGATTTTAGTAATTATAAACGATGACTACGACGACTGCACGCCCTGACAGCCGCATCAACCTCACCTTTAAAAATTCTTTCTTCAATGAAATCACCACTGCCACCACCACTTGATTGCATGGCTAAATTAATATACGAACTTATACGTTCCATTTAAATACATACACAATTCATCAACGTGCACAGCAAATGCTCAAAAAATAGATGAATGACCGCGAGTTCCAAACTCCATAGTTGTGAATCCAACCGCTTTTGGACGTTATAGTTTCATTTTGTGTGGACAGATGGCAGTGTAGCGTTGCTGAGACTTGTGCTAATACATTTTATTTATTTATTTAATTATTGCATTTACTTATTATTACTATTTAATTATTGCAGATATAAGTACTTAAGTACTTATATCTTATTTTATTTTTATTTTAATAATTATTGCATTTATTTATATCTTATTTCATTATTTTTTATTTAATTATTGCATTTATTTATATCTTATATCATTATGTTTTTTATTTATTTATTGTTATTGTTTTTTTATATTATTTTTTTAATTATTTATTTATTGTTATTGT